>CABHPR010130303.1:31923-58163 GCA_902168415.1 Peromyscus melanophrys
ACACACACACACACACACACACACACACACACACACACACACACACACACACTGATTCTTATACCCCAAAACACATGAATAAATGCAAGGGTTGACATTTTGACATTACAGTTTTAAGAAAAGCATACATTTCCCCCACCAGCTTTTAGTAATAAATTCTTTTTTTTTCCCCCTCCTGAGACAAGGTCTCACCATGTAGCCCCGGCTGTCCTGGAACTCACTCTGTAGACCAGGCTGGCCTCTAACTCACAGAGATCCACCTGCCTCTGCCTCCCAAGTGCTGAGATTAAAGGCATTTGCCACCGGGCCTGGCTTAGTAATCAATTCTTCACCATCAAATGTCAAAACAAATTTGAACTGGGGGCTACATTGGAATAAACTAAAAGTATTTTATTTGCCTAAGCACAGTTAGTGACAAAAGGTGACATTTTTTGTAACTTTTTATTCTCTGTGCAGCGAGATTTTTATGTTTATCCCAATGCCCTTCTGCTTAGCTATTATTTGGATTTACATTGACTCTCTGCTAGCCTTGCCAGTTTTAAGTGCAGCCTGAGGGCAAGTTAACCACCATCCTCCAGTGTCTGAAAACATCGTTCAGTAAGTAAGAACTGACACAGAAAGCAGTCTATACCTTACAAGCAACTGTCTTCCATATTCCTCTACCAACTGGCACCGCCACTAGTCTTTCCGCCATCTTTTCAGTACCATAAACCTTCATTTCACCACATCTTATAAAAAAAAGTGTTTTACCTTTAATTTGGTGTTACTTATACAATGAAATGAAAATTGAAGATTGTTCAATTAAAGCATTTTCTAACTGTAAAATGTATTTAAATCTCTTAGGTTGGAATGAAATAGATCACTTTTTCCCCCATCAAAATTGACAAGAAATAGGGTGAGGAGTATGTTTCAGTTAGTAGAGTGTTTACATAGCATACATGAAGCTGTTGGTCCAATTCCCAAAGCTGCACAAACTCCAGAATGATGACACACATACCTGAGATCTCAACACTCAGGAGGTGGAGGCAGGGGGACCAGAGAAGTTCAAAGTCATCTTGTTGGGCTATAGAGAGAGTTCAAGGCTTGCCTTGGCTATATGAGACTGTTTCAAAACATGAATGAATAAATAAATAAAATGTTTTTATATAGCTGCTTTTTAATTTAGTGGAAGGCGTTCTAGGAATGAATTAAGCTGCCAAATGAGGGCCAGTTTCATTATGGAAGCATGGCTAACACACTCTGTGAGACTATGTAAAGAAAGGGAAAAGCAGTAGCTGGGTTATTCACAAGATGTTGCCGGTCGGTTTTGAAGTGGTGTAACTAAAGAACTAAAGTAGACTAACCTTGTAAGGAAAACAAGTGAACTTATAACTGAATGGAAGCTCAAAGCTCCAAAATTGGGCAGCCCATTGTTTTTGCCCCTGGTGAGATCACAATGGTAGAGGGTGGGGGGGTCACAACTGCAAAGGAAGAAAGAGATAACTGTAGTTGAAATTTTCTCCATCCCGCCCGGCCCCAAGGTCGGTCCCTCAGCCACTTATAAAATAATCATTTGGAGGCTTAATATTAATGACCAATTGCATGGCCTATGGCAGATTTCTTGCTAGCTAGCTCTTATAACTTAACCCATTTCTATTAATCTATAAGTTGCCACGTAGCCGTGGCATTACCGGTCTGCTGGCATCTTGCTGTTCCTTCCAAGGTGGCAGGCTGGCGTCTCCCCTTACTCTCCTTTCTTCTTTCTCTATCTCTCTTGGATTTTCTTGCCTGGCTCCATCCTGCCCTGCCATACGCCAATGCAGCTTTATTTATCAACCAATCAGAGCAACACATATTCACAGCAAATAACATCTCAAAACAAGAAGCCAGAGAGATCAGATCAGAGGCCCCACAATCCCTTCTTTTTTTTTTTTTTTTTTTTGGTTTTTCGAGACAGGGTTTTGTAGCTAGAGTTTTCCTGCCCGGCACACAGTCAGGACAAATCTCTGCCACCCGCCAGTCCCATAGCCGCTCAGACCCAACCAAGTAAACACAGAGACTTATATTGTTTAAACTGTTTGGCTAATGGCTCAGGCTTCTAGCTGTCTAGTTCTTACATCTTAAATTAATTCATTTCTATAAATCTATACCTTGCCACATTGCTTGTGGCTTACCGGTATCTTCACATGCTGTTTGTCATGGTGGCGGCTGGCAGTGTCTCCTCAGCCTTCCACTTCCCAGAATTCTCTCCTCCTTGTCCCGCCTATACTTCTTCCTGCCTGACCACTGGCCAATCAGTGTTTTATTCATTGACCAATAAGCAACATGTTTGACATACAGACCATCCCACAGCAGGGTTTCTCTGTGTAGCTTTGCGCCTTTCCTGGAACTCGCTTTGGAGACCAGGCTGGCCTCAAACTCACAGAGATCCGCCTGCCTCTGCCTCCCAAGTGCTGGGATTAAAGGCGTGAGCCACCACCGCCCGGCCCCACAATCCCTTCTTAAGGTACAGCCCCAACAAGCCAAGTACCTCCCACAAGGCCCGGCCTCTTAAAGAGTCATTACCTCACAACTACACTGACGATCGAGTTTCCCATGAACAGACTTTTGAAAATGCATCTGGACCATTGCCAAGCGGATACATCTTCAGTCTTCCAGAGAATATGTGATGCTAGCTGGGATGAAGGTGGTGGCATTGAAGGCGGTATCCAGTGGCCAGATGTAATTTGGCGCTAAGGCCATCGAGACTTTGTAATTGTACTGAAGGTGGGATGTGTGCAAAAAATAAGATTCAAAAATAACTTTAAAGTCCTAGATATTTGCAGCTCGTCCCACACCACATCAAAGGAAGGCTGGAAATAAAGCAGGAACCAGGTGCTCTCTGTCGTCCAGTGTGGGGTTCAGGGTGGATGCTTCAAAGGAACCCAGCCCATGTTTGAGGTCTCAGGGTCCACATGGGAGAGCTGGAAGCTGTTTTAGTTCCTGTGCAAAGAAGTTCTTTATCGGGCCCTTTTATTTGGAGAGCTTGAAACATGTACTCTGGACTCCGAGGCTCCGCAGCTGCTTTGAGGCCTCGCTCCCAAGCTTTCAAAAGCCCCAACCAGTGATTACTGAGGTCGGAGGGAGAGAGAACATCATTTTGATGTCTTTGCAGATTTTCTGGTTGACTCAAAATAACTCTACATGGTATAATAGAGGGAATCCAACTGGGAAGCCAACCAGATTCAAATTCCTCATTTCCAAAGTAAAAACTGGATTAATGTAAGCTTTTCAGTCTATTGACACATGTGATGTAGGGTCTGGGGCCTTCACTGGGAACTCCTCTCTCTGACTTGGGTAAAGACAAGTCTCTGAAAACAGCTAAAGGAGCTCCCGCTGCTTCCAAGAACCAGTGGCCTTCTAAGAGCATTGGTCTTAACGGCTGTCTGGTTCACAAACTTGGATATGGTATTGTTAATGATTACTTTTCTATTTGAACACACTGTTAAGTAGATGAGAGTCACCTACAATTTTATTAAAGGATTTAAAATAGAAAACAAAAAGGATGCCTTTTAACTCATGTGGCCCAGAGCAGATAACCTGAGTGTCTCTTGTGGTAATAACGAGGCTCCGTTGGCTCTGGTTGTTAGAGCTAAGGGTCAGAAGGCTTGAGTTTCGACCTCACCCAAGGCTGTACAAGGGTAGGACTGGAATTCTAATCTAGGTCTTTCTGGCTCCAAAAATTTTTCTATTGCAGCAAACTGAATTATCCAAAAGGAAGTGGAGAAAGGCTTATATTGATGTACTTGGATGTTGCAAAGGTCTTTCGAGTGATGACGTGGCTAGACCTGAGTTCATTCTCACAAACAGGTGCCCTTGGCCGCTGGCTTTGCTCCTTCTAGTCCTTACAGACATGCTCATACTAGGCTAAGGCAACTGAGCAATGACCTCATAAAAGCCCTGGTGTGTGTCATTTGCCAGTATGATTGAGTTAACCTTACCGCAATCTGTGAGACTGAAAGATAGAGGTTTTTCTTTGAAAAGCACAAACACATTTTACCACCCCCACCCAACCCTTTGGGGTCAAGAATTATTAACTATATATCTGTTCAGAAGTGGTCAGAAGAACTTCCAAAAAATAAATAAAGTATTAACTTAAAATTTGACAGTGAATCCAAGAATCTGAGAATCATTCACCAGATAAGACATGAATAAGACCCACAGTTAACCAAGAGCCTGATAAAACATAAAATATAAAGTCAGAAAAATTCAACTTTTTAACAACAGTTTTTGGAGGGGGGAAAAGATATACCGAAAAATGAGCCAAAACAAGGTTTCAAAATTAAGCAAATGGGAGTTACAGAGTCACAAACTTGCAACAAAAATGAATCTAGAATTGTTTATTTAGTCAAGGGTATTTGGCTTATTTCAAAACTCTGCTACAAGAAAGAATTTTCTCTCCTCTCAGGGATAAAGGCACAAAATATTAAAAGATAGCGCTAATGGAGGACATGGCGTGCTGCCCAGTGTGCTGTGTCTTAACACTTGACTAACACCGAAGTCACCTTAATTTCATGTTATAATTTGCCGCATAATGGCAGTCACGTTGGCTGTGCAGAGATGCGGTCTAGAAAGCCTCGGAACTCTGTATTTGAAAGGAAGCCTGGCGTGATTTGATCTTATTGAGAGGCGGCTTTCTCACTATCCTGGGGCTGAAAGCTCCCTTATAAACAGCAATTAGTTACTTTTGTATCACACAGGGAAAGAGAAGAGTAACGCTTTGTTGAATGCTGACTGGCTCTGAGGTTACATAAGAACAAAAAAGCAAGCTCAAGTCCCGAAGCTCATTCACTCAGGCGGGGAAGGAACAAGCTAGACACCCACTTAGGACGGCTCAAGCCTTTCTTTGAAGCACTTTTGGGGCTTACCTGGATTTGTTGTTTCTCTTTCTTTCTCTGTTTAGAAACAGTGTTTTCCCTGCCTTGGACTTTCGATGCAGACACTTCTAGTTTTTCTAGGAACTCATGGATTCTTCTCTTGTTCTCAGGTCTGTGGGTTGGTGTTACAGTCAGGTGGGTAGATGCAAGGGAGGGAGCCAGACAGAAGTTGCATCTTGACATCAAGAAGTTTCTTTCCAAGCTGGAGAGATGGCTCAGCAGTTGAGAGCCCTGGCTGCTCTTCCAGAGGACCCGGGCTCTATTCTTATCATCCATATAGAAGCTTACAGCCATATGTGACTCCAGTCTCAGGGAAGCCAACACCCTTTTCTGGCCTCCTTGGGCACCAGGCACAGACTTGGTGCACAGACATAAAAGCATACAAAACACCCATATACATTATATATGAAGTTTCTTCCATGCAAAATTCAAAATCTGCAAGAACAGTGCTTAAACATGATTCTCACAAAGTAGGAACTTCCAGCTCAACAAAGCTCAGAGTAGACATGCATGAGCTCACCAGGGAAATATTACTCATGACTTACTAGGAGAAAATTTAACTACTAGAGACATTAAGACTGAACATAAAAGTAATAAATCAACAAGGGAAGGTTGTGTTGGAGACATTTCAACATTTATTTATTTGTTTTTTAAAGGATACTAAGGGTTTTCATGCTCTTCATCCACTGTAACTTTGAGATATTTTCTATGGACTTAAGTGGAAGATGGATGAGCCTAAATTGTTGTGGAAAGAGATGATAAACAGGAAGCAGAATCTTGGCTTTCTATGGCCTGTAGAAACCATTGGAAGTGAAATGCACACCAGCCCCCACTGCTTCACTTCTGTAGTTCTGCAAGAGGATCGCAACAGTGCGGTCACCAAAATAACACCAACTAACTGGCTTTGAGTTAGTAGTTAGGCAAGATGATTTAGAGTTTTAACCATCTCTTTTATTACTTGGCAGCTTCAGGGTATCCAATTCAGGCCATGAATAATCCCTTTGAAACAAAACGTCTCCTCTAGTGGGATAATTAGACCATTACTAAGGACAAACTATCCAACATCAAAAGCTTAGAATCTAAGAAATCACGTGATGGGCAGTCTTCTCCCCAAATTAAAAGCATGCTCAGCATTAAGAGTCCACTGACATAAATAAGGGGATGTGAAATAATTACATGCAAGCTTTGGTCAAGGAACTACAGCACACACTGTAATAAAATGTGACTGGCTTCTGAAAAGAGGTTATGTTCGTTATTTTCAGTGCTTGAGTTGGTGCTTGGAAGTTCCTCTTCCATTTCTGATGAAGTCATTCATCATCTCTGTGAGGTCACTGTTACTATGATACATCCTTAGTAACAAAGTCAGGGATGTTGCTGCTAACGGTGTTTGAGATGAGGCTGGATGTCAATGGAAATCAATAATTACAGTGAGTCTACTCCCAAAACCACCAGATTATTTCCTCTTGAGCTCAAGACCCTCCATTTTCTTTATGCCTAAAACGCACAACCAAGTGACCTGTTACTACTGATCCAAGCACCAAGCCACCCACCCATTTTATTCATGGGATAAATGACTGTAAACGCATCATCTCTATTTTCAGCCTTTGGTTTTTTCCATGGGCTGCTAAGTTATCCCATTCCTCCAAAAACTATGAGGGAATGATCAGAGCACGGTAACTTTCAACACTGCATTTCCTTTAGAAGATTCTTTATGTTATTTATAATGATGGACAGTGTATAGTGGTTTGAGCTATATGGTGTGTGCTCTGCCACCTGGTCCCCATTTGGCGGCACTGTTTAGGAAGTCTAGGAGATGTGGCCTTGTTGGAGGAAGTATGTCACCGGAGGCAGGCTTTGAGAGTTTAAATACTTGTTCCATTTCCATTTCTCTGCTTCCTGCTCATTGTAGAGATGTCCGTTTCTAGCTGCTGCTCCAGATGCTATCTATGCTTGTTGCCTGCAGCCACCCTGTCCCCAACCTCTTGGACTTTTATCCCTTTGGAACCATAAGCCCAAATAAACCCTTCCATAAGTTGCCTTAGTCATTGTACATTATCACAGAACCAGAAAAGTAACTAAATAGACAATACTAAGCAAATAAAGATTTGGGATTTCCTGCAAATGTAATGAAACCACTTATTAAAACCTGCTCTTTTGAGACTCTGGTGATGGATGGATGGCTTCTAAAGTCCTCACTCTCTCCCTTCTCCCTTCTGCAGACATTAAACCCCAATAAAATGATCCAATAAAGCTATTTGAAGAGATGGAACTATGAAAGAGCAGAAACTGCAAAGTTTCCTAAAAATCCATTCCATGGAATGCTGTCTTCACAACATAGCTGTTATCCACACAGTGTTAGGAAATCTGACACAATTTGAGCCGGCTATCTGCAAAGTAACTTAGTTCAAATGCACTCCTCATTCAAGCAGATTGAGTTTGCTCTATAAAAAAAAAAAAAAAAAAAAAAAAAAGACGACTCTGGCCTTCTGAGGATCCCAAGTCCTGAGACCAGGATTCATGAGACTGCTCCAGCTAACTCCGAGGTCTGCTTTCTGGGCTGCAGTCTACTTACCTAGAAAATGAAAACCACAACCTCGTCATGAGGCAACACGAGAGCTGGTTTTCTATCCATGTGATGACACAGTGCATGCCATAAACCACCTTGTTATACCATTTGCTAAATGAGTCTTTAGATAAAAGTCAGTCTATCAAAACACTTTCTATCTTTGAACAACGTAACATTGCCTGTTGGGACCAAGTCTAGAATTTTCTGAGTACCCATAGCTCATCCAGGGAGAGAAGTTGTCATAACAGTAGTATGATTTTCTTGTGAGGGGATGCTACTGTGATTGTTTCCTCTAATCAGCAGGGTAGCTAAGAGTCATTATTCTGGAAGTTTTCACTATTTTGTGAATTTTATTTATTTTTTAAAAAAATTCTAATTTTTATGGTTTAATGCATTTCCTGATGTAATTTTTTGCAATGGTCTTTCTCTTACCGAGCAGTTTTGAATTGAGTGATTGTTGAACAGATAATGGTTTAAATGTTTTTCAGTTCCACTCTAACTCAGCCACATATTCATTTCATATCTTGAACAAAGATAATTCCAAAGAAAGATTTACATTTTAAGGTTTTGTAAAGAAACAGAAATGGTAAATATTAAGCAAGAAAATCATTAGGTGAGTAATTTAAAGTAGCTTCTGTATTAGCCAGCTTTTAAATTTATGGATTGATTGATGTTTGCACATGTGCATGCATGTGTGCATTTGTAAGGGTGCTAACTTTCCACGGAAGGCATGCCGAAGTCAGAGGACAACTTGCAAAAGTCAGGTCTCCCTTTCCACCATGTGGATCTCTGGGATCAAACTCAGGTTACCAAGTTTGGCATCAAGTGCCTTTACCCGCTGAGCCATCTTTCCAGGTTAGCTAGACTTTTTTGTTACTATAACAAAATACTTTTGTTACTATAACAAAATAACTTTATAATGGAAAAGATGTTTACTTAGCTCACAGTTCTGGATGTCTGGGGACCTAATAGTGCTCTGGCTCAGTCACAGTGCTGGCCTCTCTCCAGGAGAACTCTATGCAGAGCCTCTCACGGAAAGAGACGAGGTGGGCATGTCTGTGTGTCTGGTCATCTTTCCTCTTCTTAAGAGTTATCAGTCAAATCCAAATGAGCCATGGGGGTGTCACCCTGCCCACCTGATCTAACCCCAATACCTTCACCACATGGTGGGGATGTTTCTGCTCTACTGATACTTCTTGCTTACAGTCAGGTGGCAAAGCATAGTCAAACCTTAGCAGCAGCATTTTGGGTATTAGTTGCTCCACTCCTCCTCCAGCACCTGAAGCCCCAGCAGCCTACGTCCATTTTCTTATCCCACAGAAACCAGATTCAACACAAACACAAATGCAAGCAAAGAAGGTGACCGATCCATAGATACATTTTGCTCAGAAAGTTTGCTAATAAGGTGACTTGGAAAACATTTCTTTGTGAAAATCAGGTTGGGAAATAAGGAATAGGTATTTGTTTCAGCTCAAAAGTAATATTTACTATGTCACATATACTCACACCATTCCATGTGGGTACATATGGAACAACTATATGGTGGTACTTTTTCACCATTATGTGTCTAACTGTTAGAACACTGTGGCTGTGGTATTTAAAGTCTGTACCAGCCAGGAATCTGTTGCCCTGGGCCATTCAACCAGACACTCTAGCAAGCTGGGCGGTAACAGGAAAATTTGGGGTTGGGAAGGGGATAGAGTGTTGCTCTTTCTTCCTGTCATTGCCCACATAATTGTATGATAGAAGTCATCTCTCTCTCTCTGATAATTACCATAGCACTCTTGTTCCTTTCTATTTTCAAAAGAACAACTCTAGTCCACTAGCGTTTTCACTCCCAGAAGCAGCTAGCTCCTTTTCCCCATGCAGATGAAGAGCAGTTCACCAACTTTGTCTTCCCCCACACCTACTTACTTGAGTCTTATTCACTGGATCTCCATCCTTGTTCTCAAAATTACCTAAAGCGAATGATAGACTCACCAAAACTATAGCAAGGTAATATGTATTTAAACTATTTCAAATTGGTGATAAGTAGAAAGCAGGAGAAGGAGAGTGGGGTGATATTTTGTTTGTGCTCTAACAAATAAAGCTTGCCAGCAGATCAGAGTGCAGAGCTAGCCACTAGTTAGCCATAGAGGCCAGGCAGTGGTGGCAGACACCTTTAATCCCAGCACTTGGGATCTCATGCCTTTGATCCCAGTACTTGGGAGTCACACACCTTTAATCCCAGCACAGGAAGTGATATGGCTGGGCGGAGAGAGGAATATAAGGCAAGAGGAGACAGGAGATCACCCTTTTTTCAGTCTGAGGATTCAGCAGAGGTAAGCAGCCTCTCTAGTGGATGCTCCTTTACTTCTCTGATTTTTCAGCATTTATGCCCGATATCTGACTCCAGGTTTTTATTATTAATACCAATTAGAATTTGTGCTACAGGGGAGGTCGTAGGAACAAGTGTCACCTCAGTGCAGATGGTTCGGGGTCCTGAAGCCTCTTGTACATGCTGGAGCGTGGCTACACAAGATTGCTCTCAACTCTCAGAAAAGAGAGCTTGATTTATGTGGTTCAGGATGTCCGACAGCAAAAGCAGAGCTAATCCTGTGCTGAAATTAAAACAAACAGACGACAGACCAAAAAAAAAAAAAAAAAAAAAAAAACCACCTTCTTCATTTGACATACACAGATCAAAGTTTGTGTTATGTGATCAGCTTTCTTACTTGGTTCCAAGAGCTTTGAAAGAGTGATTCCTGTGGTAGGCAAATCTGTTTAGAATTCAGTATGATGTTCTCTAGGACATGTAATTCCAAGCTTGTCTGGCCTAATGGAAGGAAATGCCGTGAGCGCCTAGATGGGAAGCTGTTCCTTGAGGTTCCCCGCAAACATTCTCAGCTGAGCCTTTAACGGTGCTGTGGCAGAGGGATTACACTTCAGTGCAAGTTCAGGGACACAACTATCCTCCGTTGTCTATGTTTGGGCTTCAGCAGCTGAGCTGAAAGTAAGATCTACATTCTCTCCTGAAGACAGAGAAAACAAGCAAGTATGAGTCCTTGGCTTGGAGACCACCTGGGAGACATTTTAATGTGAGTCAAGGCACTATAGAGCCAAGCAGAGATTTCCCTTCAAAGCCACTCAAACCATTTTAACAGGGACAAATCAGCCACCAAGAACACATACTCAAGTCTTTGAAGCATGGCTGTAGCACCTGTATCCAGGAAAGGGATAAAAATCAAATGTTTCCAGAAGGCCACCTTAAACTTTCTATGTTGTGCACACACTAGGGGACTATTTTCAACATTTCCTCTTGAATTTTAATGAGAATAGTTATGAAAAAGGACACTCCCTCTGTCATCACTGGAGTGAACACACAAAATATATTCAAAGAATTTTGAGGGCAGCTTTCGAGAAACCTGCAATGAAAACTGTAGAATGGTAGAACTGACTTCAGAGATTGCAAGGATTCATTTCCATATTTGTACTCTAAATTTTGCTAAGGAGGGGGCAGGTGTCTATACCTTTCCTGGTGTGAATACAGACCCACAAGCTGGAGAGGAAGCTGCAGTCATACCTACCTCGTGGTACCAGTTTACCCCAACCAGCCCATGTAATATCCTTCTGTAGTGGGTAGCCATTCCAGCTTTGGTCTGGAAGTTCCAACCCCCATTGAGGCTTTGGTAACTATCACGCCTGCAAGGCGGGGCCAAGGGAGGGCCTGAAGACCTGAGATCCGGACGCACGGCGCTCTCTTGTTTCCTGATCTGGACGCGAGAGGTAGACCGAGGAGAGTTCTCCAGAGAACACCACCGGACTGCGACTGCGCTGCATCTTTTCCAGAACCTGCCACCTACCTATCCCTTCATTTGTAAGTTACCCACTAAATAAATCTCCCTTTTAACTACATGGAGTGGCCTTAGTAATTACACCAATTTCTGGCGCCCAACGTGGGGCAAATTCCAAAGGCCTGGCCTCAGGTCTTCAGGCCCTCCCTTGGCCCCGCCTTGTAGGTGTGGTAGTTACCAAAGCCTCAATGGGGGTTGGAACTTCCAGACCAAAGCTGGAATGGCTACCCACTACATCCTACCATTTACTTCTTTCAATAACTACCACTGCAAAAGCAACAATAAACAGGGAGGCACCCTTCCCACTCTTTCAGTACCCAAGGGCTTCATAAATTCTGAGAAAACTCTTACTGCACGAACCAGGGTCACCTTTTCTCATTTTAGACAACTTTCCATGTTTATTTTTAAAAAATCAGAGTCTGTAATACATCTCCAAGGCTCCCCGTTTAAGACACATTGCATTGTGTCTGAGTAATCTACCAGGAAAGGAAGCTACCGTATGTCACAATTCATCATGGGGATTCTCATTAAGAAGCACAAAAGCATAAATCTGTTTTTCAAATCTGTTTTCTCTTCATTTCCACTCTATTCTATATGTTATTCATGAGATTATGAAATTCTGTCAATATATGTGAATAGAGAAAAAGTTACCCAGCAATGAAAGTATCAGGTCTGCCTCATCTGCCAGCTTTCCTGTGGATTTTTAAAAACAACCTTTGTCCAATTTGTTTGTCTGCTTGCCCATTGTATGAAGGTGAGAGAACAGCTAACAGAAATGGGTTCTCTCCTTCTGCCAGATAGGTCCTAGAAATTGAACTCCGGTCACTAGGCAGCTATCACATTACACTTTTAATCCTTAAGAGTGTAAAAGAAGTGTTTTTCAAGGTATCATTATGCTGTGGGAATTTGCTCCGTTCAGCCAATGGCTTTGGGGTAGAAAGCCCCAGGGTATGGTCTTGCCTGATGATGTGACCGCTTAAGAGCAGAGGAATAGGGGTCATGTGCTCTCGTGGTAGGCATTTGCACTGGTGCTTTCACCTTCAGATTCTTTTCCTCTGTGCCTCTGATCACGTCGGCACACACCTTCTCCAGCGACTTCACATTGTGGCTGGTGAGTGTGATTCGAATTCGGTGAATCACCACCTCGAGCTCCACGGGCATCTTTCCGGTATCTTTAAAAGCCATGGCTGCATCATGGCTTCTTGACCAAGTTGTCGTCAGCAGGAGTGAACAGCAGTGAGTCAGGACAGGAGCAGACCGAACAGAGCTCTGCTGCATGCAACATTAAAATACACTGTTTGTTGATATTTTATTATAATCACAGAATTGAAAAAAACCTCTTGCAATGAATTTCGGTCATTTTAATTAAACCTTTCTGTATCATTAGCAGTTGCCCCATATAACTGCATTTTCTCTAACCCCAGGTTAGGTATAAACTAATATACTTCCTGTGCTATTCTGAAATCATACATACATACATATATATGTGTGTGTGTGTGTATATATATGTGTGTGTATATATGTATATGTATATGTATATATATATATATATATATATAAAATCATCAAATGTGTGGTCATTTGTGCCCAGCTTCTTCCACTAAGTGTGGTGGTTTGAATAGGAATGGCTCATACATTTGAATCCTTAGTCATCAGGGAGTGGTGCTATTTGAGAGGGACTAGGAGGTGTGGCCTGGTTGGAGTAGACATTGCCTTGTTGAAGGAAGTATGTCACTGGGGGTGGGCTTTGGGGTTTCAAAAGCTCAAGCCAGGCCCAGTGGCTCTCTCTTCCTGCTGCCTATGGACCCAGATGTAGAACTCTTAGCTACTTCTACAGCATCTGTATGCTGTCATGCTCCCGGCTGTGGAACTAAACTCTGAAACTGTAAGTACTTTCCTTAATAAGAGTTGTCATGGTTACAGTATCTCTTCACAGGGATAGAACACTGACTAAGACACTAAGCATAATGTTTTCAATGTCCATCCATGTTGTAACTTCATTCTTTTTTAATATTTGTGATTTAAATAATATTTGTATATCGACAGTTATTTACTTATTCCTTTAATGAAGTTATCAGTCGGCCATTTTGGATAATGTATTATGAGCTTGTCTGCAGATTTTATGTTGAAAAGATGTTTTCATTTGTCTTGAGCAGAAACTGACAAAGACTGTCTCTGCCCTAGTTTACCTCCTGTGGCTGTGATAAATATCATGACCAAAAACAACTTGGGGAGGAAGGGGTTTATTTCGGCAGTAGCTCATAGTTCACTGTGAAAAGAAGCCAGGGCAAGAACTCGAGGCAGGAACTTGGAGGCAGGAACTGAAGCAGAGATCATGGAGGAACCCTTCTAACTGGCTTTACTCTTCAGGACTTTCTCAACCCGCTTTCTTAGACAGCCCAGTACCACCCACATTGGGCTGGGCCTTTCTATATCAATCATCACTCCAGATAATGCCTCCCAGACATGCCCACAGGCCAGTCTAATGCAATAAGTTCCTCACCTGAGGTTCCCTCTTCCCAGGTAACTCTAATTTCTGTCCAGCTGCCAGTTACTGATCAGCACACTCTCCTGAATCCAGCTTTCCTCAGGTTCCACAGAGCTCTGTTGTCCTGTTATCATGCCCATGGCTTCTAATCCACTGTAGTATCCTAAGTATGGTCAGCAAGCCTCTCCTGCATTCTCCATAGCTATGTAATTTCCTCATCCTCTACTCTAAGTCCCTGCCTACCATTGTAAGAATCCTGGTAAGCCACTTCACAAAAATTCCCAACTCATGATGTCAAAACAAGCTCATCTTGGTTCACAGTTTGATCCACTGACTCCTTCAGTATGCTTATAGTTAGCTGTGGTAGTTTGAATGTGATTGGCCCCCATAAGCTCATAGGGAGTGGCACTATTAAGAGGTATGTCTTTGTTAGAGTGGGTATGGCCATGTTGGAGGAAGTGTGTCACTATGGGGGCAGGCTTTGAGGTTTCCTATGCTCGAAATATGGCCCAGTAAGTCCTTTTGCATGCAAGATGTAGGACTCTCAGCTACTCCTCCAGCACCGAGTCTGCCTGCATGCTGCCATGCTCCCTGCCATTATGATAATGGACTGAACCTCTGAAACTGTAAGCATGCCACCTTAGTTAATGTTTTCATTATAAGAGTTGCCACAGTCATGGTGTCTCTTCACAGCAATAGAAATCCTAACTAGATATTAATTTATAGTATATGGTTTCAAGTCTAGAAACACTGCATATGCTTCTGGATGATCACACATGGTCACACATTACACAAATCTTCCAAAGTCTAACCTAATCAATCACATTAACTCTGGTTAGCCCAGGGGTTTCCTAATTTGTGGTGGGATAACACAAAGGAGTGGGAATGGAGGACACTGTTTTTTTTCCTTCCTCTGCCTTGATGAGGTGCTGCTGACTTGCCCTCTGGAATCACTGTCCATGTCCAGTGACATAGGAGTCATGGGTATGGAGTCTCCAAAGGCATCACCTTAGCTGAACGACTCGATTCTTCCTGGTGGGAAGGGACATTTTGCCTGGATGCCCACTATGCCCAGGAGCAGCCACTTCTGGCTGTCTTCAAGTCATTGAAAGACTAGGATCCACTTGCTCTTTCTATATAAAATTTGGAGCTGAGTTCCTGCCCACACAATGACAGAATTTTAGGACGTTGTTGACAGATGCTGCAGAATAGCTGAGCTCCAAATAAGATCTATCCAGGGGTTCTGTTCCCCTTCATCCAGGAACTTCAAGGCTAAAGACTCTGAAAATCAAGTCTCCTGAGGGGTTGCAGCTAATCCAAGTCAACTCCTTTACAAGATCAGCACTGATGCTGTGGGTCTAAAGTACCTGCCAGAGAGCATTGTGGGTAGCCACCTGGCTCATTAAGCCATTCCATATGATTTCAACCATTTCAAATTGGTTGGATCTTAGTTTGGGCCTAATGTATGGTCTACCCTGTAGAAATTTCCATGTTATTTGAGAACAATTCGTGTTCTGCTGTTGTTCTGGAGACATTGGTTGGACTAAGTTGGTTTATACTCTTGTTGAACTCTACAACATCTTTATTGATTATGCTACTCTATTGAGATGGGACATTGAAACTCAAATTGTTTTGTTCAATATTATGTTTATTTCTTTAATTCTATCATGTTGTAGAATATTAGTTAAAAATGTGTTACATTTGTTTAATGATGCAAAGATGTGTTGCACTTTTTTTACATTGCATTTGTTTAACTCTGTGAAGCTGTGTTACTGTGCCTGTCTAAAATACCTGATTGGTCTAATAAAGAGCTGAATGGCCAATAGCAAGGCAGGAGAAAGGATAGGCGGGGTTGGCAGGCAGAGAAAATAAATAGAGGAAATCTTGGAAGAGAAGGTTGAAGAACAAGAAAAGGAGAGAAGACACCAGGGGTCAGCCACCCAGTTACACAGCCAGCCACAGAGTAGGAAGTAAAGAAATGTATATAGAATGCAGAGGGATGGAAGCCTAGAGGCAAAAGGTACATGGGATAATTTAAGTTAATAAAAGCTGGCTAGAAACAGGCCAGGGTAAGGCCAGGCATTCATGAGAAAGAATAAGCCTCTATGTGTAATTATTTGGGAACTATGTGGTGGGCCCCCCCAAAAAAGCCAAAAGAGTAAAGAGTTAAAAAAAAAAACCAACTACACTATCGATTTTTGTCTCATGCTTGACAATTTTACTATCATAAAAATCTCCTTTAACACTAGAAACATATTGGTGTGTTAAGTCTATCTGTGTCCCATTGATAATAGTCTTCATAGGTCTCTAATAGTTCCACTTATTTGGTATAATTTCTTCCAATCTTTTGCTTTCAACCTGTTCAGTTCTGTGAAACCAAAATTGTGTACGTTATAGGCAGCATAATGTGGAGTTTTCTCTAGTTTCACAAATTATAGTATCAGTGGGACTGTTATTGAATCTCAGAAATTACTCACACTAGCTTTTTAAAAAAAGATTTCTATTACTGTTAAGTACTAAACTATCCTTTTAAATGACATTCCCAACTCATAATCAATTTCCTAAGTCATGCTGTATAAATTTAATGCTGACAGCCATTCTTCAGGCATCTTAATAACATAGAAAAATAAACATCATTCCATAAGAGAGGGAGAATACAAGAATTAGATTCGAATTATTGGGTTATAGCTCTTACATTTTATTATAGGGACCATATTCTTGAAATTATATGTTTTTTATAAATCTAAAACTCATGCCATATTTCAGAAAAAAAAAACAGTGTTTGTATGTGTAGCATACCCAATGCCAGTATGTCTCATAACTCTTCTCAAAGATGCTATGGTGAGCAGTGAGTTGTTTATAGAAAGATTCTAAAAGCAATGCCAGTGTAACCCCACCCACTGGGCAGGAGCCATTTGAAGCAGGAGCTTATCTTACATTGTGTATGATTAGAAACCACATGTCAAGCAGAATCCCTCATCCTGCCTTAATGTAAAAGTGGTGTGTTCCTCTCTGGTTACTTTGAGATATACTTCAGGTTGTAATTGCTTTATCTGTTATGAAAACATAATTATGAAGCATTGGTAAGTGCTCTTTCATAGTAGATTCTGTAAAGGTGATTTAATCTGCCTTTGATCTAAAAGAAAAAAGGACAAAAACCACGGCACAGAACATGGTACTTGCATATCACTACTACAGCGCATGAAGAATCTTTTAGATTCACCCAAGTCTTAAAGGAGAGATGGGGAAAGGTCACAGCAGTCCAAGGTGTCTGAGCATCAGGAGTCATCATGATCCAGAGGAAGCCATCACCTGAATTGAGGACAGGAATGTTCACCCTACAAAGGAGTTGCTGCAACTTCTAGAAGATTTTTCACCTTTAATCTACAAGAGGATTGCATAGATATACTTCTTTCAAAGCAGTTTCCATAAACCTGACAATGTATTTTGAATTATTTTACAAATGAAATTCCCTTGAACTTGAGAGAATGAGGTTACTTGCTTAGTTGCCTCGGATGATGGTGTCAGGGAAAGAAATACCAACAGTCTCAGATGGGTGTTAGGTGACATTTAAGAGCAAAAGGAAGTAAAAAAAAAAAAAAAGATAGCAAGAGGGGGCTGGCTAGGTTTGGCTCTTTCTAGTCACATCTGCACTTTCAGAGGGGGAAGACAGGAGGTGTGCTAGATAGTTTGGTGGGTGAGGCCTGCTCAGCTGTGCACACCCTAGGCTTGTGCAATAAGAATTCAAACTGAATATTGGCACAAAAGCCAAAGTTGTGCTCCTGACAAAGGCTAAAAGTTGCACTGCCCTCTGCCCTTCCAGTGGTCAGTTCAAGTGTAGACTGGACTCCTATGGAGGGCTTGAAACTTTGCTAAGGAATGTTGAGAATGTCCAAGCGGGGAGAAGGAGAGGAAGGGAGAATGACTTCTGGGAAGACAGAAAAGCTTAGAGGTCGGCAATGGGAAGAAATCAGTCTTTAGCTAACATACTGAGGGGAAAATCTCTGAAGAGAAAGCCAATTTTTAACTGGCAGGCTGAAAAAAGTTAGTTTTTATTTTTGTTCATAATCTTTTACCCAAACATTTTAGTTGAAGAATTTTTCAAAATGAGAAATCCATTCATTTGCAGAGAGATCAGAGTCTATTTTGTCTTTTTCTAGCAAAATGAAATAAAGGATAAACAATCAAAAATACAAATACGATTTGCCCAACGTTTTCTCTCCCTTCATAATTTTTATTTGACTAGCATTATTTTTCTAGTGTTAATGAACTGTTCTCCATTTAGTCTCCAGTTCATGTCTGGAGTGGACACTAGATATGTAGCTAAACTCCTTTGAGTCCAGCAGCAATCTGTACATTACAGACTTCCACTTTATAGTTCCAGGCATGAAGTCCTGACAGCCTGAATACTGCTATTCAGTCTCCCTGGGAGGAAAACATGCCAGGGGCATGTCTAACCGCAGAGAACAGAAGCGTTCCAAAACCGACAGGAGGGAAAGACCAGGTCCCTTCTCTACTCCACTCCAAGTGCCTTCAATCAAGAAGTATGTTCAAAGGATCTTGAAGTGACTTACTGAGATGTTTTTCCCCAGTAACTCCAAATCACAATGTCTGGATTTATTAAAGTTATATAAGGTCCATTTCTAGAGAAATTCTAGGGTCCAATATTTCTTGAAACTATCTAGTAATCAAAACCCCAAATAATGCCTACCTGGAATCTTTTTTGCAGAGGTTGTTTTGTATTTATTTGGGTGCCTAGCATGAAATACATCAGGTCCCATAACCTACTAGAGACTCAAAACCAAAGGACTAAAGTTGAAACCCTACTTGTGTATAATACCTAGATATAAATAAGTTATTTCACATCCCTGTCTCTTACCAGGGCTTAGCACCTATACCCCACTCTATCAAGCAAAGTCTGTTACTTTTTAAAGAGTATTTGTTTTATTCACATTTATTTTTACATTGTAAGACATGGTACAATAATGAAATTATCCCTCACTTTATTTTGTATGCCCAAGATTTTGCTGAATTTACATCATTACACCCTACAAAATTTCTCATTTTGTCTCCTTCTCTCTCCCTCTCTCCAGCAACAACAAAATAAAAAGAGATGGAAATAGATAATTGCACTAGACAACATTTCCTAAGCATTATTCAACAGGAGGTGTGAGGTGCGCTTGGGTCCTCAAAAGGTGAGGCAAAGAGTGATCTTTCTGTAATTCGTGGAAGATATTTGGACAAAGGCTCCATGGTCAACCGCCTGCTCCTTTCTCATGCTCACTAACCCTCGACATTCTTACTCCATCTTTACTGTGGCTCTCTGTCCTGGGTGGTTTTGTGTGTCAATTTAACACAAGTTAGAGTCATCAGAGGAAGGAGCCTCAGCTGAGAAAAATGCCTCCTTGAGATCCAGCTGTAAGGCATCTTCTCAATTAGTGATCAATCGGGGGCGGCCCAGCCAAAGGTAGATGGTGCCATCCCTGGGCTGGTGGTCTTGGGTTCTATAAGAAGGTAGGTTGAGCAAGCCAGGAGAAGCAAGCCAGTAAGCAGCACCCCTCCATGGCCTCTGCATCAGCTCTTGCCTCTAGGATCCTGCCCTGTTTGAGTTGCTTTCCTGACTTCCTTCAGTGATGAACAGCAATGCTGAAGTCTAAGCCCAATAAACCCTTTCCTCCAAAACTTACTTTTTGGTCACGGTGTTTCATCGCAGCAATAGAAACCCTAAGACAGACACTCTCCAAACGCTTGTTCTATTCCACTGACATACCGTTTTGTTTTGTTATGGTTTCTTTGCTCAAGGTGTCTCCCCGGTTTTTGTTACTTCCTGATTATTGTTGAATATTTAACGGAAGCATTATGTACTCTTCCAATCACTGCCCTTTCCTATCCTCTTCCATGACCACACACTAACATGGGATTATCTAATAACCTCACACTGTCCTATAACCATAGTCACAGCCATTTGCTTCTTAGATTGTTCCATCCTGAACCTCTTCACTGCAGAGCCTCCTGGCATATGACTGTGGATTATCATCACATAAATGAGTAGATTAGTGACCTCACCTTAGAAAACAATGCAGTAGTAGTTATGGTGGTTTGAATAGATATGGCTCCCATAGACTCATGTGTTTGAATGCTTGGCCCATAGTAAGTGGCACTATTAGGAGGTGTGTATGTTGCCGCAGGTGTGGCCTTGTTGGAGGAGGTGTGTCACTGTGGAGTTGGGCTTTGAGGTCTCATATATGCTCAAGCCATGCCCAGTGTGACAGCCTTTCCTTCTGCTGCCTGTGGATCAAGATGTAGAACTCTCAGCTTCTTCTCCAGGACCATATCTGCCTGCATGCTCCCATGCTCCCTACCATGATGATAATGGACCAAACCTCTGAAACTGTAAGCCAGCCCCAATTAAACGTCTTCCTTTATAAGAGTTGCTGTGGTCATGGTATCTTTCCACAGCAATAGAAACCCTAACTAAGACAGTAGTTTCAGGGACAAATACAATATCCCTGACTTAGGCTTAAAATCTGTAAGTCCTGATAATTTAGTATTGCCACCCCCTTGAAAATTCTAGACCCTGACACTCTACCACATGGTTTCAAATGAGGTTTGGGAATAGAATGGATGACTGAGGCAAGCACCTAGGCTCGATGTCAGTCTCCCATCTCTAATTACACTCACTGCATTCTTGTCTTTTACTATGCCCTAAGTAAAGACTGGAGTAGAAAGAACTCTTTGGGCATCATATTTCAGTTACAGAAAATTGTGACATAATGCCTTAAAGTAAATGAATCTTAGCACACCCAATCCAACTTGGGTCTAGATGAATTTAACAGCAAAAGAACACTACAAGTTTTACCTCTTTTTCTGTGATCTTGCAGGCTACCTCGAGTCTATAAATATATAAACTCAGAGATCTGACAGCTCTGTTTACAAATTTATAAGGTTTTATTGATTGCATGATGGAAAAAACTTGGAGTTAGTTTTACATTGCCATTTGCATTCATGAGGTTGAAAGTTTTTGTTTGATCTCCATTCAAGCTTTTTAAAAGCTTGGAAACTACAGACTGAAGCAATTCAAATTTATGTAGAGTTTGACAGTGAGTTAATTACCAGAACTATGCAAAATTAAATTTTGAGAAAACAATTCTAGCATTTTGAATAGTCGTATGCCATGAATGTATTTACACTCAAGCATATGCAAGCTATCTGTCAACTAGCTGGCTCATTTTGAAGATGTGTCCACTTAAAAGAAAATATTACATTTCAATGAATCTGACAGAGCATAGAGAAAAGAAGACAAATAGTTTGCCCTTTACCCTTGAAATGTATGCAGAACCCCACACTAGAGGTGACCTCATAAGAACTGAACTCTCCAGCACCACACTTGCTAAACTAGATACAGACATTAATCCAAACAGTCAGGGTGGTCTCTTCTCAAATATGCACATTCCACATACTGTCATAGACATGCCTCAAGTCAGAGCGACCCTTAGCACAGAAATAACGGAGACTCCAACTCTGCACAGAGATTTCAAACATGTCCATATAACCTAGGGCCCTAAACATATATCCTTGTACCATCTGAAATTATGAATTCAAGATTCCCATTGTGTCAATATTTTGAATACTCTTAAAGTTGGAATTTTCCAACATACAGTCATAGAGAGTTATATTTTATGTAGCTTTAATATTTTCTTTTTAGGTAAGTAAGTTCAGCAGATGTTTTTCTGAAACACCCTATGATAAGAGGGAGAAAGATAGGGGCATGAGTTCCTTAAGGTTAAGAGACAAAACATATCACCTCTATAAGGTGAGCGATAGATGAAAGGAACAGGAAGTGCACATGTGGGAAAGAGCTTGTCATATCCAGAAAACAACGGATGGCCCTACACCCGTGCACATGCCAGAAGTGCCAACTGGGCTCCGTGGTTAAGAAGAAATACATGAAGTTGAGGACATGCGAGAGGGAGGGTCTGTGGGGACTTGGAGGTTGGTGTTGTGGATAGATTTATCGAAACATTGTATACATATGTAAACTTCTCAAATAATAAACTTAAAATACATGTTTTAAAAAAATAAATAGAACATCAAAGACAAAGACAAACTTCTGTCTCTTGCATTGGCCTCCTATTGTGTTTGGCCCCTATTATTTATAAGAAGTGTTATCAAATGCCAAGATGGGGGTAGAGGAAGCAATGTTCTGCATGTCTTTTGTGGTCTTGGATGACTCACATTTTTTCCCATATGGAAGTTTATTTGTTTTCAAATTCTCAATATGGTACAAAGAACGATCCAAGCAAAAAAAAAAAAAAAAACCGAAAAACCAAAAAAAAAAAACAAAAAAAAAAAACAAACCACTCTCACGTTCACTTTGCAAATTAGGAAGCTTATTGAGATGATGTTAGGGAAATCTCAAGGAAAGAGAATGCTAGCAGTATACTCGGGTTTCAGCTGGTCCAAAAGTGAGCATGTAGCTACTTGGCCTCTTTGTCCCACTAGCCACATCTCCCACAGCTTCTCACTGCATGGCCACCTTGATACTACCTCTTTCTTAGACAGGCTCTTTAGATTTGGCTTCTGTTGTCCTAGGCAGTGACTCGAAATCTGGCTCTTGGTGACTGTCCAATTCTATGCAACAAACCCACTCTATATCCCTGCCCCTAATTCCTGGGAGGGATAGAGAATCCAGCATGGAAGACATTGCCTCCTTAGCTCCAGTAACTGGAAAGCAGGGGAGACTTTTGATAGATATCTGCACACTGACGCTAAATTTCCAGCAGGTGGTGGGGAGATACCTTATCTCAGAGAAACCCCCTAAAGTGAGGACAGTGACTAAGTCTTGCCAAGAAGTTAATGATTGCAGAGCTAAGTAGTTTTTTTTTTTTTTTTTTTTTTTTTTTTTTTTAGAGACGAGAGACTTATAACTTTATAAGAAGCAGCTCCAACCTTAGTTTAACTCATTCCTTAGACAGTTTGCTTGACAGATGAAATATGCAATTGTAGAATGAATGATTTTTAAAGGTAAATCCTAGAACATGTAGCTCAAATAGCCAGGACGCATAAAAAGTGTATTTGACAATATCAGTGTAAAGGTTAAAATGACACTTTGCCAATAAGCAAAGTAAGTGTGGGATTTAAAAAAAAATTTAAAATATTTTTAGTTTTTTTCTATTTTCTCTTATCGAAAATAAATTCTTTTCATGTAATATGTTCTAATTACAATTGTCCTTCTCCCATCTCCTCTGTGATCCTCCCCACCTCCTCTCCTACCCAAATCCACACCATTTTTGTCTCTCTTAGAGAACAAACAGGCATCCAGAGACCAATAATGAAATAAGAATAAAACAAAGACAGACAGATTGGGTTAGGACCAAACAAACAACCAAAGAGAAGAAAAGGAGCCAAAGAGAAAGCACAAGAAGCACACACAGACATACGCGTCCACAGACACAGGAATCCTAGGAAAACACAAAACCAGAAACCATAGTAGATGGGCAACAGACCTGCAATGTTAACAAAAACAAAAACAAAAACCAAAAAATACCCTGGCAAAACATTATGGAACAGAGAACATCCAAAGACGCTGTTGAGTTCATTGTTTTCTGTTGGCATCTACTACTGGGCATGGGGCCTGCCCTTAAGAATAGTTTGTACCTCAGTGAGATTCCTTGGAAGAAAACCAATTTTTCCTTTGTGAGTGGTTATCAACTGAAAAAAAGCTTCTGGGTTAGGGATGGGGGCATTTGTCCACTTCTCTCAGTGCTGGGAAGCTATCTCGTGCAGACCTATGCAGGCCCTTGAGTGCTGTCACAGTCTCTATGAGCACAGTATGTGCATCTGTCCTGCTGTGTTTAGAAGACCTTGTTTCCTGGGTGTCCTCTGTCCCCTCTGGCTCTTACACTCTTCCTGCCTCCTCTTCTTTAGGGTTCCCTGAGCCCCGAGGGGAGGGATTAGATAGAGACATTCCTTTTAGGACTGAGTATTCCAAAGTTTCTCCCTCTCTACACATTGTCCAGTTGTGGGTCTCTGTGTTCATTCCCATCTGCTGCAGTAGAGAGCAACTCTGATGATGGCTGAACAAGGCACAAATGTACAGGCAGAGCAAAGCATCATTAAGAATCATTTTATTGATGTGTTCCTTTAACAGAACAGTGGTGTTTGTTTTCCCCTAGGTCCCTAGCCAATCTGGTCTCAGGTTCTTGGCCATCTGACCGGCAATGGGCATGGATTCCATCTCATGACATTAACTCTAAATCCAATCAGATTTCTTTTGGTTACTCCCACAATCTCTATGCCCCTACTGCGCCTGTGCCTATTAAAGGAAGGTCCCCATTGCAGATTGAAGGGTTTGGCTGCTAAGTTGATGTTTACCTTTCTCCTTTAGTAATGTGAGGAATACCTTCTTCCACAGCCATGAACACTAGTCCATAGGGGTAAAGGCTCTAGGTAGGCACCAGCTTGATATCTCTGTGTTCAATGAGTTATGTAGATGTTACCTTCAGCAAAGGGCCTTACCACCAGTTTTCAATAGCCTTGGCAATAGTTTGGGTTATTTGGAGGTTCCCAAGGGGACCCTTTGGCCAACAATTCAATTATATGTAACACATTTCCAGTACTGAGAGCTCTGTTTGGTGACCAGAAATGTCCAGCTAGGGGCTTAGTCTCCATGTTATTTGGTGATTTCATATAGAGCACCTTCATATTTGTACATATTATAGGAAGCTTCTACTGTATAAGGTTTCCATATGAACCTCAAATGGTCCTTATTTTTACCTGTCCCTCCACGGATTCCTCCCTCTCTCCCCTTTTCTCTCCCCTTTCACATTTGATCTTTCTATTCCAGTCCCCACCCCCTGTCCATCCATAACTCTCTGTTCTATTTGGTTCTCTTTAGGAAGAGGAAAAAAATGGCTTTTAAAACCAGGACCTTTTGAATAATGTTCAGAGGTTAAATGTTTTGGAAATTGAAATGTGGAGATGAAACAGGAGCTAGAAGAAATGCATACAAGCATCTGGACTCACACGGTTTTTAATGTACAGTAGAATTTCCTCCAGAGACCAAAGCCCAAGAAAAAGAAAGAATTCCTTTTGAGATTTCTCCTTGTCCCCCTGTATTACATAATCCCTGCTCCTTGAACCAAAAACTGACATTATAAAAAGGTTTTTCTTAAGCTAGAATATTTGGTTTTGTTTTTTGTTTTTTTATTTGAATGAGTGTTTTGCTGTGTATATGTATACCATGTGCCTGCCTGGTGCCTACAGAGTCCAGAAGAGAGCATCAGACCCCCTGAACCTAGAGTTATGGATAGTTGTGAGCCATCTCAGGCAAGGGGGAGGTGCTGTGAACTGAACCCAGGTCCTCTATAAAAAACAAGTGCTCTTAACCACTGAGCTATCTCTCGAGCCCCTGCCTTAACCATTTCTTATCTTTGTTTGACTAAATGTTTTAAGCTCCACAACGTTAAACTTAAAAGCCAACTTCCATAGGAACTCTGAGAGACTTCCAGACAACCAACCCACAGATGCAAAGTGCTGCCTATCTCTGAGCACGAGACTAGTAGGTAGCTCCCATCTTCAGGGGCTAAGTTATGTACCCAGCAAGAGCTAGGATTTGTGAAGCCAGGTGTTTTTGTGCTAGTTATGCTTGCTTTTGTAATCATGTGATTAAATTTAATAGGACATAAGCTAGTGTACAGGATGGGGAGAAATCTGTTCTTTCCTGACTACTAAGTTGAGTACTTCTGAGAGTCTAAATAGTATAAACTACCCACCACCACACTTTCACTCTTGAGGCAATATCTTTCTTAATACATTTAATAAAATCTCCAATTCTGCTTCATATTGGCTGTGTCTGAAATTCTTCTCCACCTCAAAGCCAGAAGTGTCAATTTAGCTTGAGTCCAGGACTCTAAAAGACTAAAGGAACTTGTCAGGTGGCTGAGAATGACAATATGGAGCTCTGTTTCAATTTCCTCGTCACTAGCCATGCCAGACTGTGGCTTGATCAGCATGATGCTGGTTTTCACAGGTCTGAAGAATGGGAGAGTTAGGGTATCTTGAAGGCTTCAAACAAGATTACAAAGGATAGCCTAAGAAACCAGATAATAATATATCAGGGTCAACATATCTACAAGAAGGCCCTGAGAACATAATGCATGAAGCTTTAGTGGGGAGCCTAAGATGCAAAGTTACCTCAGGACAATGAAGAAGACGCCTAGAAAAGCCAAAGATGTGAGCATAGCTATCCCAAGCCTGTTAGAGCTTGTATCACAACACCACATGTTCTGATTGTCAGACACAGCACTATAGTTTTAGTAATTTCAATGCTGGGCTTTGGTCCCTTGGTATTCTGCTGTCCTTTCCTTCTGTCCTCCACAGGTACTTGCATGTGCATCATAGGGAAGCAGGCACACACACACACACACACACACACACACACACACACACACACACAC
>CABHPR010130304.1:10166-37149 GCA_902168415.1 Peromyscus melanophrys
GCAGTCCATGCTTGTGTTAATGCAGTCCATGCTTGTGTTAATGCAGTTATGTATTGAAAGTTTAGGTGTTTTCAGAGCAAGGAGATCAGACATCAGTGAAAATGGGTGACCCAGATGATCCAGGCTCTTAGAGTGCCTCTATTGCAGTTTCCTCAGAGTTAGTTCTGCATCCAGAACAGCTTCAAGGGTGATAGCTGAGGTGGTTCAGCCTCACAGACTATTCTAGCCAGGACTGCAAATAAGTCTTGCACTCTCTCTTTGCACAGAGACTAGACAACAATGTTACAGCTAGCTCTCCCAGGACTTGACCATTATCTTAATTTTCTCAGGGTCCCCAAAGATGCCATCACCCCCAGACAACAGAAAGCAGTCTAGAGAACATGATGCCCACATTCCCAAAAGGTAGGATGCATGATTTTTGGTCATTTGGTGGGTTGTGGATGTTTGTCATCGTTTAGAGAGGTTGGTTACAAGTTATTTGTAACGGTTAGAAAACCCCAAACAAAGAAGATTAGATTCAGGGACCTCTTTCTGAAGAGAAAGAGGGTGATAGAGTATAGAAGTGACAGGATAAAATGTGGATTGCTGAGTCTACTTTTGAACAACTGCTAGTCTCAAATATTTTACATTGGTATGGAATTTTGCATAATGTTAAAAATTAAGACTATTTTGTTATTATACACACACACACATACAGGTTAGTAGTCATCTATAACAATCAAACTTACAGTCATGTTAGGTATGTTTTCAAGGTCATACACAGATATATTAGATAAGTGATCTTCAAATACTTCAAAGATCTACAGACTATGGCGTTTAAAATGTTTTAATAACATAAGGCTTTTCATAACAGTGAGACATCTCTGCTCCTGGCAGCACCAATTTACTTCAAAAAAAGGATGATGGGCATCAAAGAATCTCCATATGGAGTTTTCTTTCTTTGTGGTAAAGGCTAGCCATCTGGGCAAGAAACTGCCCTTGTCTCAACTGCTGACAGTATGCTGTCCAAAATGGACAAGCAGGACACAAAAGAAAGGACTGCCGAACTTTGCCAGGACAGAGTAGGATAGTCCTTCAGAATTCTTGCTTCACAAAAATGTCTGTCAGATATTCTAGGCCTGTAGGATTGGATGAAGATTGGATGCCCCAATGTTGCAGAGGAACCCTTGGGTTACTGTCCAGGCAGCCAGATGTCTCTGTGGTTTCATAGTTTTGGAAGTTTTTTGCTCTGCACTTCCTGTATACTCAAGTAATATTTTATCCTTCTCAGTCTCTGATGGAGTTGAAGATGGGATTGTTTACAGTTATAGTTTTCTTTGTTACCAAATTAAAAAAAAACTTACAAAGAGATGTAAAATGTATAAGGTTGAGAGACATAAAAGCTTAAATTGTTTAAGAAAATATTGAGGTCTAAAAAGATAGTTTCAAGATGATAATACAAGTTATGATAAAAATGATTTGGGTATAAAACTTTAAATTCATCAAGGTAAGATAGATAATAGAGTATTTTCTCTCAATACACCAAATACAAATGGACTGGGCATCACAAATGTAATTTTAAACCTGATAATTGTTCTTATTGTTTATAGTTTTATTATGTTAGAGTTAAAGCCTTTCCTTTTTATTTAGACAAAAGGGGGAAATGTGGAATATTCCTTTACACTATGTGAAGATGTGTCACTCTGACTGGCTTAATAAAAAGCTGAAAAACCAATAGCTAGGCAGGATTTCCAGACAGAGAGAACACTGGGAAGAAGGGTGGAGCCACCAGAATGCAGAGCAAGCAGCATGGGTATTACAAAGTAAAGGTAACCAAGCTACATAAAAGAAGTAGATTAAAAGAAATGGATTAATTTAAGTTATAAGAGCTAGTTAGAAACAAGCCTAAGCTACTGGCCAACCTTTCATAATTAATAATGTCTCCTTATGGTTATATAGGAACTGGTGGGTGGGGCAGAGAAAGATTCACTACAGTCTGATGTGTTAGTTTTTGTTTTATCTTATTATATTATATTTTATTATTATCCCTTTAAAATTATTAATGTTGTGGAATATTCCTTTACACTGTGTGAAGATGTGTCACTGTGATTGGTTTAATAAAGAGCTGAATGGCCAATAGCTAGGCAGGAAGGGGTTAGGTGGGACTTCTGGGGACAGAGAGCTCTGGGAAGCAGAAAGGAGGTTGCCAGCCAGACATAGAGGAAGCAGGATGGGTAGTAAAGAGTAAAGGTAACTGAGCCACATAAAATAATGTAGATTGAAGCTGGGCAGTGGTGGCACAGGCCTTTAATCCCAGCACTCGGGAGGCAGAGGCAGGCGGATCTCTGTGAGTTCGAGGCCAGCCTGGTCTAGAGCAAGATCCAGGACAGGCACTAAAACTACATGGAGAAACCCTGTCTCAAAAACACCAAAAAATAAGAATGTAGATTGAAACAAATGGGTTAATTTAAGTTATAATAGCTAGTGGGACAAGCTTAAGCTAAGGCCAAGCTTTTATAATTAGTAAGTCTCCGTGTCATTTTTGTGAGCTGGTGGCCCAAAGAAAAATCTGTTATTTTATTTTAAATGTATGTGTGTGAATATGTGAAGGAGCCTACAGAGGTTAAAAGAGGAATCCCCTAGAACTGGAGTTACAGGCCACTGTGAGCTGCTGTGTGGGTACTCATTGCTGAATCTGGGTCTTTTGCAAGAGTGGTAGGTGCTCTTAACTGCAAAGCCATCTCTCCAGCCTCCATGTCTCATTTCTTATTAAGATTCAGAACTGAGCCCTTGGGTCTTGGCTGGCCTGGAGGATAATTTCATTAAAAAGTATTATATTTTATTTAAAACCACCTTTTGCCTATGTTTCTGGTTTGTTGTCCTTATGCCTGGTACTTTTTTTTTTTTTTTTTTTTTGTGAGACAAGGTTTCTCTGTGTAGCCCTGACTGTCCTGGATCTCGCTCTATAGACCAGGTTGGCCTCGAACTCACAGAGATCCCCCTGCTTCTGCCTTCTGAGTCCTGGGATTAAAGGTGTGTGAGACCACCGCCTCATACTCTTTAGGATGCCGATTCTCCAGTTGTCCTTGAAACTCATAGCAGGCTTATTCATCAATGTCTTCTCCAAAAAGGAGTTGTTGTGGTATTACTGTTTCCTCTGGGCATACAATGCCTACTGTCCATCATGGAGTAGAGATTGCTGAGGTGACTGAGAGAACATGTTGACCTCTGTAATGGTGGCAATAAAATAAGCAAAATACCACAGAGATAGCTGGGTGCGTGGTAATGGTAATAGGCCTGTGAACACTCTTGTATCAGAGGGAGTGGGGAGTCACCAGACTCTCAGGTGGCCTCGGTGGTACTAGTACATACAGGAGTTGGGAGGTTGCCTGAATGGGGTGCTCCACTGGCTGTTTCCATGAGGTCATCACCTCATACTGACTGATTTTTCCGATGATGCAGATCCCTTTAAGTAACCGTTCATCCACATTTCTATCACTGACTCAGTAAATAAACTTATTGGCTCGCCCACCGCCATATAGAAGAAAAAAGAAAAAGGAAACAACTAACAGATAACAGCAGATGCTGGAGAGGATGACATGGGACATGAACTCACTGTTGGTGGGATTGCAAACTGGTGCAGCCACTCTGGAAGTCAGGGTAGAGAATTCTTGGAAAGCTGGAAGTAGATCCTCCATATAGCCCTGCTGCATCACTGCAAAGAAACCAGCGTCCTCCTTCCGAGAGACTTGCTCAACAGTGTTCATTCTCGCTCTGTTCACAATGGCTGGGAGATGGAATCAATCTAAATGTCCTCCACTGGTGAATGGATAATAAAGCTCCATGCTATAGCATAAGTGTGTCTGCCATCACACACATATCTACACACATCAATACACACAAGTATACAAACACATGATAAATGAATAATATATAAAATTTAAAAGAAATGCTTTTAATTTCTCCCTTCTTTTTCGTGTGTCTATCCTCTCTGTTTTTGACATTAAAATCTGCTCCTTCATTTCATGTTCATCCATATGACCGTGATCTAGAACTTTAATACATCTCTCGGAGGGACCTATTTCAACTCTTTGCAGTGAGTTATTATATCATATGAAGGGTGCATGAGGTTAACACAACTTACGCCTGTTGCTGTCAACTTCGACGTGGTAGTTTTATTTCCTCCGTTGCGAAGTTACTTTTTCTTTCAACTTCTATATTGATACGTTCGGAAGGAAGTCACTATACGCAAATGCAGTTAGTGAGTGGAGAGTTCTTCTCCACCTCCTTGGGGATTGGATTTATCTGGAGTTATTTTACAATTATTTACCTTTTCAGATCCATATAGATATTAATTTTATAGTTGGAGTTAGAGTACACATGCATTACCTTTTTATTCAAATTGTCTCATTGAAAACTCTGTCTTTTGGCTTCTGTGTTCTTTAGGAAACAATTTTATCAACTAGAGTTCAATTTTTATATATTGTTCTTTTTTAGTTTAGACTTACAATCTTTTCCTTTCTAGGATTTCTTCCTCAAACCCCAAAGTTACACTAGTGTATTTTCTTCTCTACCTCCTCATTGAGGCAATTCTATATATTTCTCACAGTCTACTTTTTAACCCCTGGTCTCCTGTGAGATTTTGAAAAACAAAAGCCTGCAGGCATTGAGTGCTGCTTAAGTCTATCATGTGCTATAAAATTCTATGAGTTTAAAGCATGAATAACGAACAGCACACAGCCACAGGCACAGTAGCCTGCAGAATAATCTCACCATGAAATTCCTGTGCTGTGTTTATTGCTTATTTAAATATCCTCCCCTCAGGCCACTGGCGCCCACTGATCAGCACTTTGCCTTTTCCCAAATGTCATGGAGAGAGTAACCTGTGATGGTCAATTACATGCATCAACCTGAGTAAGTTGAAGTGTGGTTAGACAGCTGGTAAAATATTATTTCTGAGTGTGTCTGTGGAAGTCTTTTTTTATTTAAATTTTTTTTATTTTACATACCAACCACAGATCCCCCTCTCATCCCCTCCAAAAGGGTAAGTTCTCTCATGCAGAGATAGCAAAGCCTGGTATATTCAGTTGAGGCAGGGCCCAGCCCCTCTCCTCTGCCTCAAGGGTAAGCAAGGTGTTCGACCACAGGTAATGGGATCCAGTAAGCCAGCTCATGTACCAGGGATAGATTCTGATCACACTGCCAGGGCCTCCTCAAACAGACCCAACTACACAACTGTCTCCTGTATGCAGAGGGTCTAGTCCGGTCCCATGCAGGTTCCACAGCTGTTGGTCTAAAGTTCATGAGTTCTTATTAGTCTCCTCCTTAAATAATAAGACAAAACAACAGTCTACAGAATGGGAAAAGATCTTCACCAACCCCACACCTGGCAGAGAGCTGATCTCCAAAATATATAAAGAACTCAAGAAACTAGACATCAAAAACCCAAACAATACAATTAAAAAATGGGCTACAGAGCTAAACAGAGGATTCTCAACAGAAGAATCTCAAATAGCCAAAAGACATTTAAGGAAATGCTCAACATCCTTAGTCATCAGGGAAATGTAAATCAAAATGACACTGAAATACCATCTCACACCTGTCAGAATGGCTAAGATCAAAAACACTGATGATGCCAGGTGGTGGTGGTGCACGCCTTTAATCCCAGCACTCAGGAGGCAGAGGCAGGTGGATCTCTGTGAGTTCAAGGCCAGCCTGGGCTACAGAATGGGTTCCAAGAAAGGCTCCAAAGATACACAGAGAAACCCTGTCTCAAAAAACCAAACCAAACCAAAAACAAAAACAAAAAACCACTGATGACAGCTTATGTTCGAGAGGATGCAGCGCAAGGGGAACACTCCTCCACTGTTGGTAGGAGTGCAAACTTGTACAGCCACTTTGGAAATCAATATGTAGGTTTCTAAGAAAATTTGGAATCACTCTTCCTCAAGACCCAATGATACCACTCTTGGTCATATACCCAAGGAATGCTCAATCATATCACAAGGACACTTACTGAACTATGTTCAGAGCAGCATTATTCATAATAGCTGGAACCTGGAAACAACCTAGATACCCCTCAACTGAAGAATGGATAAAGAAAATGTGGTACATACATACAGTGGAGTACTACTCAGTGCTGTGGACAATTGTAAGAGCCATGCCATAGTGTCTGCCTGAGTTAAGTTTCTGTCCAGTATTGAGCCACTAACCAGAAACTTTTGACATGCCTGGACAAGTCCTGAGTTATTAGAAAATAACTTAACATTTCCTTATCTTTCTGCTACACTGACCATTAGTAACAGTGTTTTGTGGTTAGGTTGCTTGGTTGGGTTGCTTGGCAACTCAACAGTCCCCTGATCTTTTCCCAAAGAAAGTTTCCTGGTCTGCTTACTATAAAACCCACCTGAGAAAAATAAAATTTTGCAGCTTGATCAGAATACTGTCTTGCTGTCAATTCTTGTCCCTTTCATTCACCATTCCCCCTTCTAGGGTCTCTGCTGAAGATCGTGCTGGCCAGGACAACTGGCGCCCAACGTGGGGCTCGAGGCTGTGGAGGAGTGGTGAACATCATCACACACCAGGGCAGGCCTGCCTAAGAGTTGGACCACCGTGGAAGACGGCTCCACGAGCGAAGGTTCGGTCAGTGATTGCCACGGAAATTCCTGGCCGTGAGACAGATCCAGAGGAATTGCAATGTGAAGACGCAAGGTAAGTTTACCATGGGACAAACATTTAGTACACAGGATTTGTTTATTTCGGTATTGAAACAGTCTCTCAAGACACAAGGAACTAGGATTAAAAAGAAAGACTTAAAAAAATTTCTTGACTATATTGGAGATGTCTGTCCTTGGTTTCCCCAAGAAGGAATCATAGATGAAAAGCGTGGGAGACGGGTTGGGTTTAAATGATTTTTACCAGACCTTTGGTCCTGAAAAAGTCCCCCGGCAAGGTGGCTCCTGCTATCTGTTTTTTGTGCGATCAGACTGTCCACAATTGCAAAACGTATTTGAAGGAGAAAAGTGTAGGATGCCTCTATTCTTACTGCAAAATTCATGATGCCATTCCTCCTGCTAAGGGACAGGTAATTGGGAGGGAATAGAATGGCCCTAAATTTTATAAGACATCTACAGGATATTCCCTAGTGGTTTGGGACCCATGGGATTCACGATGGACTAGTCCAGTAGAAAGAGCCATGTATAAGGCCCGAACAGCCATATGGCCTAGCTCCAGACTCTACATTTGGCGCTTTTATATACAAGTACAATCTAAGGTCCATCATAATATCCTTATATGTCGCGACCACCTCGACCAGCAAGGAAGACACGACACCGAGCTCTTCTTCAAGCTGTTTATTCAGGCCTTTACAATCTTTTTCTCTGACCCCGAAGGGAGCCCGTCCCAGCCTATTATAGGTCTCATTCCACCGACCACCACACGCCACGTGGGATCCCAGGATAGGTATATGTATGCCATAGCAAGCCGTAATCAAAAACCCAAGCCAAATACGGAGCTGCTTTTCTCTAAATGTCCCGCCGCCGGAAAGGCAGGGACAGGATGTCAGCGCCATCTTTAAGGCGCGGCAGCGTGGTGAAATGGCTCTCCACACTTATACAAGAAAAAAATTTAATGACACAACTATCACCCCCCTCCTCTCCATTTTCTTGGCTTTCCCTCCTCCGAGAAGGCCTTATGTTTGCCAATGCTACTGGCATTGGAAATCTGTCATCACGCTTCCTATGTGCAGCCTTGGGACATCCTCCCCTGATAGCAGTGCCCCTGCCTCGGGTCCTTAATTGCACCACCACTGATAATTCCCATGGCTTCCGCCCCATCCCTGAAGTACCCTTGTTTCTTGACCCAGGCCGCTCCAAGTTTGATTCTTGCTTCTCTAGTGTTTCCCTTCCCTTTTGCAACCAGACCGTATCACCCAATCATCCTTTTGCTCCCCCTCTCCCCCCCCCCCCCCCCCCCCCCCCTTCTCTCTTTTTTTTGGTGCAATGGCACTCTATCAAAAAATTTGACCATCCCTATCCCACAGGACATGCTCTGCCTACCTGTCACTCTGGTCCCACAACCTACAGAGTTCTTGGGATGGGACGCCCCCTGCCCAAGCAAAAAAGAGCTGTGTTCTTGCCCCTTGTGGCTGGAATTTCCCTCGCCAGTCTCTGCAGGCTTGGCGGGAGGAGCCCTGGGTCATTTCCTTATAACAACAGCTCACCTATCCAAGCAACTTCAGGTAGCAATTGAGGCTTCTGCAGCATCCTTATCCTCCCTCCAGAGGCAGTTAACCTCCATTGCACAGGTTGCCCTACAAAACCGACGGGCCTTGGACCTGCTGACAGCAGAAAAGGGTGGGACATGCCTTTTTCTGAGGGAAGAATGTTGTTATTATATTAATGAGTCTGGAATGGTAGAAACCCAGAAAAATAAGCTACATAAACTTAGCCTAGAGCTACATAAGCAGCAATTCTCTGCTGCGGCAGATGACTGGTGGAGATCATCCATGTTCTCCCTTTTAATGCCTCTCACAGGACTATTAGTCAGCCTTTTGTTATTTGTAACTTTGGGTCCGTTTATAATTGGCAGGCTAATCCAATTCATCAAAAAACAAATAAACTCCCTGGCATTAAAACCTATACAGGTTCATTACCATTGGCTCGAAATGCTGGATCGAGGATGTGATCCCTATAATATTTCTCAGTCCTCTTCTCCTTTAGGAGCAGCACAAAGTCCGAACCTATGCTTATTGGCATCAGCCGGTATGGACACCGCTGGGTGCAAGGCCAAGCACTGCAGGGGAAGGCTGATTTAATAGCCCTTGGTTCGGATTCCCTGAGAGACAAACCTGACTTGCATAGAGGTTGGTATCTAGAGGCACCTAAAAGCCTAAGCCCTCCCCTCCCCGCAAAGTACCCTTTTTTCTCAAGCCCTCAGCGGCTCTAGGAGGAGTCAGGTCAATGTCTCCCCCAGCCGGTTAAGGTCCACCACTATTCAGATGGACATACTCCCTCATAAAATAAAATAAAGGGGTTAGATGCCGAGGACAATTTTAAGAGCCATGCCATATTACCTGCCTGAGTTAAGTTTCTGTTGTCCAGTATTGAGTCACTAACCAGAAACTTTTGACATGCCTGGACAAGTCCTGAGTTATTAGAAGATAACTTAACATTTCCTTATCTTTCTGCTACACTGACCATTAGTAACAGTGTTTTGTGGTTAGGTTGCTTGGTTGGGTTGCTTGGCAACTCAACAGTCCCCTGATCTTTTCCCAAAGAAAGTTTCCTGGTCTGCTTACTATAAAACCTACCTGAGAAAAATAAATTTTGCAGCTTGATCAGAATACTGTCTTGCTGTCAGTTCTTTGTGTCTCTTGTCCCTTTCATTCACCATTCCCCCTTCTAGGGTCTCTGCTGAAGATCCTGCTGGCCAGGACAACTCAGCAGTAAAAAACAGTGACATTATGAAATTTGCAGGCAAATGGATAGAACCAGAAAATATCATCCTGAGTGAAGTAACCCGGACTCAGAAAGACAAACATGGTATGTACTCACTCATAAGCAGATACTAGATATAAACCAAAGGATAACCAGACTACAACCCACAGCTCCAGAGAAGCTAGGAAACAGGGAGGACCCTAAGAAGGATGCATGTATCGCCCTGGGAAGGGGAAATAGATCAGATCTCCTGAGTAAACAGGGCTGGGAGGGGGCAATGGAGGGTGGGGGATGGGAATGGGAACATGGGGGAATGGGATGGTCTAGCCAGAACAGGGTTGGAGTGGGAGATAACTTGACAGAAAGAGACATCATGGGGATAGGGAGAAACCATGTGAGGGAAGTTCCCAGGAATCCACAGGGATGACCCCAGCTTAGACTGTAGCAGTGGTGGAGGGGGTACCTGAGCTGGCTTACCCCGGTGATCAGACTGGTGAGTACCCTAACTGTCATCATAGAGCCTTCATCCAGTAACTGATGGAAACAGATGCAGAGAGCCATGACCAAGCACCAGGCTGAACTCAGCAAGTCCAGACAAAGAGAGGGAAGTCAGTCAGTGTAAACAGTCTCCTGGATCTATGGGAATGACCATTGAGCATCTGGCACCCCACTGGTATTCTTGAAACTGGGGGTACCCCCAAGCACAGTCTTCACTGGCTATGGTCAGTACCTATCACAGGCTAAAATTTCTAACCATCTCCCATGCCTGCAGTTTAAGATATATTTCTCACGGTCAGACCCCTGGCTTTGGGTGTGTCCTCAGGCTGTGTAAGGCCGACACATTTTTCTGGCTTGACGAAGCAGTGAGTGCTGTTGGACTCCCGGGGAATCCTTGCCTTCACACGCCTTAGGCCTCTGCCTTACATCTGATGAGACGTCTGGCGGCCTGTGCCTGGTACCAATCCATCCTTGGCCTCAGGGACAGCTGGGGCCTTGGCTTGGGATCTCGTTTGTTTTTTTAATTTTTTTTGTTTTTTGCCTCTCTGCTGCAGACATGGGAAATAAGGCTTCCAATCCCATCAGTCCCACCTCTCCCCTAGGCTGTCTTCTTGAAGCTTAAAAACCTCTCAGCTTAATGCCTTGCTTAATGATTCCTAAGCTTGTCCATCTCTGTACTAAGAGATGGCCCAAATATGCCTTAGACAATAATAAAAAATGGCCGCCAAGCAGTTCCTAAGATCCTGATATTTTACGGGAATTATCTAACTTCCGCTAGCAAACAGGCAAATGGAAAGAGTTGCCCTGTATCATACCTTTTTTCTATTTAAGTTCTAAACCATCTCTTCTGGATTCCTTCTCTCCTGCCCATAAGCTCTTCGCTATGCCTGAACCGGATGATTCCCTGACTCCAGAACCCCTAGCTCTGGATCCTGCAAACAAACCTCCGCCTGTCTGACTTTCTGCTCCCACCCCTGCCCCCAGGGTGCTGGTACCTTCAACTCCTCCTCTGGCTTCCTCCTCCTCTTCAACAGTGGCCCTTTCCAAAGGCCTGGCTCTGGCTCCAACTTTTATGCCTCCTGCTACCCACTCTCAGACAGCTAACGGGTCTGACCCCAGCTCTTCAAACCCATCAACCATTCTCCCTTTGCAAGAAGTGACCTGAGTCGATGGACTGATTAAGGTCCATGTCCTATTCTCTCTCACAGAACTCTCTCAGATAGAAAAGAAACTGGGTTCTTATACCTCTAATTCTGCTTCCTTTATTAAACAATTTCAATATATTACTCAATCTTGTAGTCTCACCTTTCATGACGTATATATGATACTTGCTAATGATCTATTTCCTGAGGAGCGCAGGCCGGTTTGGGACCAGGCTAGGACGCATGCAGATGAGGTTCACCAAACTAACCCCACACACCCTTCAGGGGCTGAGGCAGTTCCTGATCAGGACCCACATTAGAGGGCAGGTCTCTAGCCAGGAATAGGTTTATTACCTGCCTCCTGGCAGGCCTCCATAAGGCTGCCCTAAAACCAGTAAACTATGAAAAACTAAAAATGATAATTCAGGATAAGGACAAAAATCCATCTCACTTCTTAGAATGGTTCACTAAGGCCCTCCTTCAGTACAGTAGCTTAGATTCTGAAAGCCTGGAGGGCAGGCAGCTCCTTATGACTCACTTTGTCTCACAGCTTCCTGACATAAGGGCATAACTTAAATGCTTAGAGAAAGACCCTCTGACCCCACAGGCAGAAGTGTTAGCAGTGGCATTTAAGTTGTACCATGGAAGAGATGAAAAAGCCCCCCCCCCAAAAAAAAACTGCCAGATACTGGCCCATGCTGTCTCTTCGGCTCCCTGAAAGCCACTGGGTCCCTGTTTCAAGTGTGGGAAAAATGGCCATGTGGCCCAGACTCGCACCACCACCCCACAGGGGACACCAATAGGACCTTGCCCAAAATGTTGCCAAAAGAGTCACTGGTCAGCTGACTGTCCTAATGCACCTAGCGGCATAGGAACGCCAGATGAAGACCACCCTCCGGCTGACTTTCTAGGCTTGGCTTTCAGCGATGACTGATGCTGCCTGGGTCCCACCCTGACCACTCCCATCTCACACAGGGAACCCAGGGTAGCTATAATAATATCTGGGCGCCCCATCTCCTTCCTTCTGGACACCGGAGCTACCTGTTCTGTCCTGAGAGAGTTTTGGGGGCCTACTTCTCCTTCTCGTCTCCCTATTGTTGGGGTAGGGGAACAGCCTTATCTACCTCATCAGACCCCACCACTTAATTGTATTTTCAGAGGCATCCCTCTCACACACACATTCTTAGTGGTGCCAACTTGCCCTGTACCTCTAATGGGAAGGGATTTTCTAGCTAAGGTAGGAGCGTCCATTTCATTTGCTCCCCACATTCACCTCACCCCAGATGCGCCAACAGCTCTTCTTCTCCTAGCCACCCACCCTACTGACTCTAATGGTTTCTTTCCCTTGCCAGCCTCTCAGGTAGACCCAAAAGTCTGGGATACCCAGAACCCGTCTATCGCTAGGCACCATCAGCCTATTACTATCCAGTTACAGGACCCTGCCAGATATATCACCCAAGCTCAGTGCCCTCTCTCACTCCAGAGCCTAAGAGGACTTAAGCCTATCATTTCTGACCTTCTCAGGAAAAAGCTGCTCCGCCTAACCTCTTCGCCTTTTAACACCCCCATACTTGCAGTTAAAATGTCTAATGGAACCTACCGCCTGGTTCAAGACCTCCGGCTCATTAACTCTGCAGTGGTCCCTCTCCATCCTGTAGTGCCTAACCCTTATACTTCCTGTCCACTGTCCCTTCAGGAACCTCTCATGTCTCAGTTCTAGATCTCAAGGATACCTTCTTTTCTATTCCTCTCAGTCCTCAGTCTCAAAACATCTTTGCTTTCACCTGGACTGACCCTGACACTCACCTGTCCACACAGCTGACCTGGACTGTTCTGCCACAGGGATTCAGAGACAGTTCACACCTATTTGATCAGGCTCTGGCCTCTGACCTGCTTTCTCTGTCTCTCCCTGGCTCTAAACTAATACAGTATGTAGATGACATTCTACTCTGCAGCCCATCCTTACAGGTTAGCCAAACTAACACCTCTGCTCTCCTAAATTTCTTATCCAGCCTAGGTTACAGGGTATCCCCTTCTAAAGCTCAGCTGTCCACTCCCCAGGTCACCTATTTGGGTCTAACCATTACTCCAACCCACAAGGCTATTACTGTAGACAGAAAGTGTCTGATCCAGTCTCTCACAGTCCCTTCTACTAAACAGGAGATTCTGTCTTTCCTAGGAATAGCTGACTTCCTATGGTCTTGGGTTCCATCTTTTTCTCTCCTTGCTCGCCCTTTTCTCTCCTTGCTCAGGGCTCGCCACATGAGCCCCTCCTCCATCCTGTCACTAAACCTTTCCAAAAGCTCCAACAGGCTCTTCTCCAGGCCCCAGCGCTTCACCTCCCAGACCTAACCCATCCCTTCTCCCTCTATGTAGCAGAGAAGGAGGGATTTGCCCTGGGGACCCTAGGGCATCAGCTGGGACCCTCTTTTGCACCTGCAGCATATCTGTCAAAGAAACTAGACCTTACCAGTCAGGGATGGGCACCCTGTATTTATGCTTTAGCAGCTGCTGAGCTTATTCCTGAATCAAAGAAGCTGACCTTCGGGTCACCTATTACTGTCTTCTCTCATCATAACCTGTCCCATCTCTTATCTTATAAAGGCTTACAAACTTTACCTCCCTCCTGGGTTCTTTCTCTCTAGGTGGCATTACTAGAAGATGTCACACTTACATTCCAGACCTGTCCACCCCTTAATATTTCAAGCCTCCTCCCTCAACCTAATGTTAACTGTTCTCCTTCTCATTCCTGCACTGAAACCTAGGAGGAACTGTTACCTCACCCTTCACACATACAGGAGGGCACATTGCCTCAGGCTACTTATACCTGGTGCACAGATGGCAGCTCCTTTTTATATGAAGGGACCCGTAAAGCAGGCTATGCCATAGTGTCAGATACCGAGGTAATAGAAGCACAGGCATTACCCGCACACACCACTAACCAACAGGCCGAGCTGATCGCTCTCACCCGTGCCTTCCAATTGGCACAGGGCAATCTCCAAATATTCTTTTCATATCCTCCTGTCCCATGATGATATTTGGAGGGAGCTTGGCCTTCTCACAGCAAAAGGGGGATCCATATCCAACTCAGCCCAAAAAGTGGCTATGCTAAAGGCTTCCCACCTCCCCAAGGCTATAGGAATTGTCCAGTGTCGGTCTCATCAGACTGATAGCTCCATCATCTCTAAGGGAAATAACCGGGCTGACCAGGCCAGTCAGGACAGTGGCCCTCCAGGGCCAAGTCTCACCCCACCCACCACTGGGAATCCATACAGTGCAGCTCACACTCTCACAGGGAACACCTGACACTAGGCAAATTCTGTCCTATCTACACCAGCTCTTTCACCCTAATAATCTTACTCTGTCTCAATTCATAAAAGCCCATCTCTGAGGACTTATAGTTCTTAAGAACTATTACTGCCTCTTGTGAGATTTGCCAAAAAACAGGTCCCAATACCAAGTACAGAAGTCAGCCTTTTCCCACCCACCAGGCTAGAGGTTCACTTCCAGGGACTGACTGGCAGCTCGATTTTACCCATATGCCCACCATCAGGAAAATTAAATATCTCCTCATGATGGTGGACTCATTTTCAAATTGGGTGGAGGCATATCTGGTTTCTAATAATCGGGCTCAGACAGTTGCAGATCTCCTCCAAGAAATTATTCCTCGGTTTGGGATTCCTGCTTCCCTTTAGTCTGACAGTGGTCCGGACTTCACCTCCCAGGTTTCCCATACACTAACTAAGACTCTTAACATTCCTTGACATTTTCATATTCCATACCATCCTCAATCCTCAGGAAAGGTGGAGCGTACCAACCGGTCTTTAAAAACTATTCTTACTAAGATGTCACAGGAACTTCACCTTGACTGGGTAAGATTATTGCCGCTAGCTCTTTTCAGGCTCAGGGTTCTTCCTAAAAAGCCTCTTTCAATTTCTCCATTTGAACTAATGTATGGAAGGCCAGTTCTAATAACAGGTCTTCTATCCAACCCTTCCACAATTCCAGATAGCCTGTTAACTCCCCTGCTATGCCACCTAAGGTCTATCCTGTGGAACTTTGCAGACCATTCCTTACCTCAGCCATTTGACAATCCTTGCCCACCCCCAATCCACATTGGGGACTAGGTTCTTATTTCCCCTCCAGGCCAGTGCCCTTCCCCCTTCCCCCTAAATGGCAGGGACCCTTCAAGGTAATTCTTGTAACCTCCACAGCTGCTAAACTCGAGGACTTTCCTCACTGGGTCCACCTGTCTCATCTGAAACTTTTTATCTCACCTCCATCCCAGAAATATCTCTCTTCATATACAGTGACACAGACAGGGCCCTGTTCTCTCAAGTTCCAGAGGACATCAGGATCCACTGCCTTGTCACCAGTTCTAGAGGAATGAGGTATCACCCCATAAGCTCTTCCTTCCCTAAGTAGGGCCACACAGAGCCTGAGGCAAAAAGACCATCAAAAATATCCAGGCGGTAAGGAAAAAACAAAACACAAAACAAAACAAAAACAAAAAACAGTAATAATCAAAAGGTATTTACACTCCCAGACACAAAAGTGTCTGGGCTTTGCAAAAAACAGACTCTAACGTAACAGTCTATCACTGTTGAATGCTCTCATCAATTGATCGCCTGTGTCTCCTGAATGCTAAACTAATAAAGGAAACAGGTGTCTTAAATAAACTACCTCTAATAAAGCTTATCTCAGGTAAAAAACTAAGCAGAGTACTAACCACCACTATTTTTCACTAATTTTCTTATGGCTGCTTCTTAACATGTTCAAAAATTTTCCCAAGCTCCATAAACCAGCTTAAATCCATCTGGACAGGTCAGATCTACTTCAGATAAGTGCCAACTCCCCTGGTCTGGAAACACTCCAAATAAAATAAAATAATAATGATTCTTTTTTCTCTAAGTTTTTTTCTGTGTCACCAGTATCCTGTCATACCCAGCCATAAAGGATGGACAACTCCAGGGCAATGGACGACAGACAGCCCATCATCCCAGGACTTCAGAAGTTCCCCTCCCTATTCCCCCTAAGAGCCAACCGATGCCCACCAAGTCAGCTAGAAGCAGGTTTTTGGGAGAAATGACACCCCATACCCACTCATCTGACATCTTTTATAAAAACAGAGAGTCCGGGATGATAGGAATTCCAACCATGCTCCCATGGTCGTGCATTCCTGGCGGGACATTTAGTTATCTCCGCCTAGTCATTTCCAGGTCATACGTCCTGTGTAACCAATGCACCATCATGTGGACATGACCACATGATCTATGCACATGTGTGGAATAGCCACATGGGCCTGTGTACATAGGTGTGACCTGGCCTTCAAAAGTCGGGCCCTATGTTCCCCCACCCTCTTTCTCACACATGTTCTTCCACAGGCCTGATCACATCTATCCCTTTCTCCTTGTCTTGATAAAAACCCTTGTTAGTGGATTCTGTCATGTTCTGTGACTTTTCCTTGGGGGTAAGAGCGCTGCTAAACAAAAACCATCAATGACACCAAATGTAAGCACTGGAGCTCTGATGGAAGTCAGGAGCCAAGGAATACCACGAAGTCCCCAAAATCTGCTCTAGCAGAAGTGTTGCAGCTCTGCTCCAGGGAAAGGTGCCCCCAATGCAAGGATAAAAACTCTGCTTGGGCAGGAGAGAGTTTCCCCAGCAAAGGTGTTACAGCTCTGCTCCACTAGGAGAAAGTTCCCCAGTGTTACAGTTCTGCTAAAGTTGTCACAGCTGGGCTCCATTCCAGGGAAAGTGTCACACTGCACAACAAACTTCACTCAAGAGATTTATTGGGAAGGAAAAATCCAGGAGGGTGGCTGCCTCTAGGATGAAAAGCAGCAGCAAACTGAATAGAGTACAAATAGCGATTATATATTGTTGGAGAAAATTACTTTAAGATGTGTTACATTCATTTATGCTGTGGAACCTTTGTTTAATGATGAAAAGATGTGCTGCATTCTTTTATGTTGCATTTGTTTAACTCTGTGAAGCTGTGTTACTTTGCCCATCTAAAACACCTGATGGTCTAATAAAGAGCAGGGGAAAGGATAGGCAGGGCTGGAGGGCAGAGAGAATAAATAGAATAAATAGGAGAAATCTGAGAAAAGAGAAGAAATCACAAGAGAAGGAGGAGAGGAGGACTGCAGGGGCCAGCCACCCAGCTGCCCAGCCACCCAGGCACCCAGCTACCCAGCTATACAGCCAGACACGTAGTAAGAAGGAAAGAAAAGGTATACAGAAATAGAGAAAGGTAAAAGCCTAGAGGCAAAAGGTAGATGGGATAATTTATAGTTAAGCTGGCTAGAAACAAGCCAAGCTAAAGGCCAGGCATTTATAATTAAGAATAAGCCTCTGTGTGTGATTTATTTGGGAGCTAGGTGGCAGGTCCCCCAGAAGAGCAAACACAACCAACAACAATATAGGGCATCTTTGGCAGAACTTTTCCAAGGTGACTTGGGCTTGGTGGGGTTTTGTGGCCTGATTCCTGGATAAGCTCAGGGATTGGTGGGATTTCAATTCCTTGGTCCTGGTCTTTGGTCAAGTCAGGGTCAGGGTGTTTTAACTTGACCCATTTTACCCCGCAGATGGACCAATCCCACTTCCTGAGCCAGCTTCTCAGTGAACTCAGACATCACATGATAGTTTCCTAACATAATGTACATTACAAGTATCTAGCTCTTTGCATATTTTGGGGGACTGAGGCCTCTGAGTCTCACAGAGCTAGTGGGCTGTGCTTTGTTTACCTGCTCCTGTGGAGACTGATGCCTGGTCCTGTGGACCCTGTCTACAGAGGTGGGGTAAATGTTCTTAGGTCTGGTCCTGCTAAGTGGGATGTGGTAGGTGCTCAGCTCTGGGGTAGTTTCTCTGGGCTGGCCAGCACCTGCGGGCACATGACTCAGGCCTCACCAAAATGGCAGTTAGGTCTGCGGTAAGGCAGACATCACGGTATTCTATAGGTTAGTCCTAGTGGAGCATGCCCCGTTCTCTTGGTTGGAAGCCAGTCAATACATTCAGCCCCTCTAAGGTGAGACTACAGGGGTCATGAATGCAAGAAGAGGTTCATTGAAAGCCATCGTAGATCTCCCTGCCTCAGTCACCAACAATTTCCATTAACCACCATTTAAAGAATGTTAGCAAAACCCCTGCTTCTCTCCCATAGAAGGAGACACAAATAGCCCATTGGGACTCTGTAATCTCCAGTTCTTGTAACTGTACGGAGATAGTGCCTCACTACATTTATAGACGTATTTGTGACCTAGTCAAGATGAGGATACTTTCTGAGTCACTACATTTTAGTCACATCTTTTTTGAATTTTTTTTAAACTTTTAAATTTGTGAAAGAAAAATTCTTGGTTAGTTTTATCTGCTTTTTTAGACTGTAGGCTCCTTGGGGACAATGTAAATTTTCTTTTATCACACTTTCATATCTTTTTTAAAAACATGAGCTAAGGCTGGAGAGACGTCTTAGTGGGTAGGAACACTTCCCACTCCATCAGAGGACTCAGTTTGGTTCCCAGCAACAGCATGGTGGCTCACAACTGACTGTTAAATAGTTCCAGGAAACCCGATGCCTTCTCCTGGCCTCAGAAGGCATTAGGCATGCACATAGTGCACAGACATGCATGCAGGCAAAACACCCATACACATAGAATAATATAAAAATTTCAAAAAAAATACCCAGGCAGTGGTGGCAAATGCCTTTAATCCCAGCACTTTGGAGGCAGAGGCAGGTGGATCTCTGTGAGTTCGAGACCAGCCTGGTCTATGGAGTGAGTTCCAGGACAGCCATGGCTGTTACACAGAGACCCTGTATCAAAAAACAAACAAACAAACAAACAAACAAATAAATGACCTCAGTATCACTAGCAACAGAAGCAGATCTATGGTAGGATGTCTTCAGTTCACCTGAGTTTAATTGCATCCTAGGTAGACTGAATACTGATCAAGATCAACCATAAGGAATGTACATCCCAACAAAATAAATAAATAAATAAATAAATAAATAAATAAATAAAGCTGAGCAAAGTGATGAATATTAAGCTTCCTTTATATGTATCTATTTGACATGTGTATTTTTTTTATAAAACTGTGTTTTTTCATAAAAATTATACCTCCAAAAATGATACTTAAATTATTTATAGTGAATATATAAGACATTACATCACATAAGTAATACTTATCCATTTATTTTTATTCAGATGAAATAGAATTACAATTTCAAAGATAGATAATTTATTCTGGAAGATTATATGTTTTTGTGAGTGTCCCAAGTTCTATATTTAAGAAATTCCTGTTATTTACTTGTGAATTCATAAGCCCCATGACACAACCATCAAGTGTTACGGCTGCCATGCTATCTTAATGCGCTGTATTTGTGGAGGAGTCTTAAATTTCGGATCCCAGTTGTACTCTGGCGATAACACCTTAGTGGGCTTATTGATTAGCAAATATTTGTTTAGGTGGCTTTCATACGTGCTGTCAAGTTTATTTGTGCGGTCGACTGTGACTCCCTTTAGATATTGATTAATGAAAGCTAAGATGTTACTGGGTGTGCCACCAATAATGGCACTGTGGTAATAGAAGTCTCCCTTCCCAAAGGCGATAGAAGCTGCTGATTTAGCTCTTCTCTCGTAAGGGAAATCTTTGGGTTCTTTAAAATACCACCATGAGTGGAGTTGAGCTACAGATTTGCCCAGGGTTTCAACTCCAAAGTCCTTCTTGAAGATCTGGTTCACAGCCATAATGAAGAGAAAGCTGACTTCATATTGGATGTGATGCATGATTATACTTCTCATGTTCTTCATGTTTCTGGGAGTACAGTCTTGATAGTTATCACCATCAGGCAGCTTCAATGTTTTAAATGACCGAAGAGGACCCAACGCTAAGTACGGTTGATTGTAGATGTTATCAGTTGAGATGTAAAAGATAACATTGTAGCCAACCATGAAGTACTTATCAGCAGATTTTATGAAGTGTTTCAGGGACCGTTTTGTAAAGCTATGACAAATGAAGAAAAAAAGAACGACTTCACTGAAATTCACCAGGAGATACGTGCCATTTAGCATGCCAATCAACACGCATGCCATTGATGGTTAAGAAGATAAAGACCTGCCTGGACTGAATCTACCAGACCAGGTTGAACTCAATCCCCAGGGGAGTCTTTACCCTGGAGGAGATGGGAATGGGGGGCGGGCTGCGGGGAAGGCGCAGGGGAGGGGAGAGAACAAGAGAATTCATGGTTGATATGTAAAATTAAATTAAATTATAAAATAACATCCAAAAAAAATCTTTCTTGAAAAAAAAAAAAAGAAGATAAAGATAGAGAGGTTGGGTCTGTGCCTTCAGCTGTATTGGTTAGTGAAAGGAAATATAGTAAGCTTGGGGGCCTGAGAGAAGACAACATTTGTTATGAAGAAAAGGAAAGAGTCGCTAATACTGGAGAAACAACAACAAACCGCTATCCACAGCTACACAGGGCAGTCAGAAGGAAGGACAGGTTCACAGGAAGCAGTGCTTTGGATAGAGACAGTCCGCGGCTGCTCATCCTTATTTCTCCAAAATGTAAAGGACAAATACTAGCAGTGCATACTTTCCAGTAGCAAGGACAGCCAAGCCTATGGTAATGTTCAGTCTCCTGTAATATTTGTCTAGAACTTGTCTGTTATAAGTTCCTTCCCATATGATCGGAGCGAGCCAATCAGTTGTTGCTATAACATCAGGACGTTTTCTGTTGAACAAAAGAGAAGAAAAAACCAGCGGATTATCTTATTGTGACAGCAGAAGTCATGAGAGTGATAACAGCTAACTTAGTCTGTTTTTAACTTTTATTTTCCTCCTTCCTTTCCCCCGGGAAGATCCACAGCACTTCCCTTGTGGAACTGGGGAGACGGCTCGGTCAGTGACAGGGCTTGCCATGAAAGCATGAAGACCTGGCTACAGGTCCTTAGAACCCACGTCAAAAAATCTGGGCATGGTGCACACCAAGAGGGAGAGACAGGAGGATCCTTAGTACTCATTGACCACCCAGCCTTGCCCTCAGTGACCTCTACATTCAGTGAGAAACTGTCTCATAAAATAAAGCAGAAACAGACTGAAGAAGATGTTGTGGAATAATAGTTTAAGATGTGTTACATTCGTTTATGCTGTGGAATATTTGTTTAATGATGCAAAGATGTGTTGCATTTGTTTAACTCTGTGAAGCTGTTACTGTGCCTGCCTAAAACACCTGATTCATCTAACAAAGAGCTGAACAACCAATAGCAAGCAGGAGAAAGAACAGGCAGGGCTGGCAGGCAGAGAGAATATATAGGAGGAAACGTCTAAGCTCAAGAGAGGAAGGAGGAGGATGCCAGGGCCAGCCTCCCAGCCACACAGCCAGCCATGGAGTAAAAAGGAAAGATATGCAGAATAAAGAAAGGTAAGAAGCCCAGAAGCAAAATGTAGTTAAAGAGAAACAGGATATTTTAAGTTAGAAAAGCTGGCTAGAAACAAGCCAAGCTAAGGCTGGGCATTGATAAGTAAGAATAAGTCTCTGTGTATTTATTTGGGAGCTGGGTGGTGGGCCCTCATGGGGGAAAAAAAACAACTACTAAAAGACAATTTGGTATCAATCTCTGACTTCTGCACATACATGCAAACACATGTGCACATACATGCACACTGTTCTCTATTCCCTTTTCAACTTTTCCTTCGTGCTTTAGGCACACAGATGCAATATAGAAGAAAATGAACTAGAACAAAGAGAAAAGTACCAGACTTGTTTCTGATGAATAACCACATGATGGCAGCATTCATCATAATAAATAATCTGTCTGAAGTCAAGGCATTAAATTAAAGCACATTAAGATACACATCTTGGAAGGAATTGGATAAAAATGACATTGTAAATTTAAGTACTAATCTATATCTACACAAAGATGCAGTCTGGCAATCCTTACTACTGTATTAATAATAGTTATAAAAATCACATAATAACAGATTCTTTAAAAGTACACTAGTACTATTTTAAGGATTTTTTAAACTTACATATTCATTTATATAGTTATTTTAAATCTTCCTGTACTGAAACTGAATAGGCATACACTTATATTTAAATCAAATTTGAAAATACACTTTAAAAATAGCCTACTGAGGTGGTGGATGTAGCTCAGTTGGTAGAGTACTTGCTTAGCATGCGCTTGGGTTAGATCGCCACTTAGGAGGTAGAGGCAGGAGGATTAGGACTTCAGAGTCACCCTCAGCTACATGGTGAGTTCGAGGCCGGTGTGGGCTACATGAGATCCTACCAAAAAACAAAGTAAAACAAATTGAAAGCTGACCGACTGTGTTTCTGTCGCAGTGATGAGACGTAAATTAGGTGTGCTGTGTGTACTGACCGACTGTGTTTGTCACAGTGATGAGATGTAAATTAGGTGTGCTGTGTGTGCCAGTGGAGTCTGAGTTGACTATGGGTTACAATGCCCATTGTTGCTTTACCTCCATTTGTTTTCTGGTAGTGTTGGTGTTTAAACCTAGGGCCTCATGCGTGCTAGGCAAGTGTTCTACCATGGTGCTTTAATAGAACCCACTATCATTTTAAGGAGTCTTTAACTTATATATTTGTTTATATAGCTATATATAAATATAACCTCAGCCTTACACAATCTATTTGAGAAGATTAGAAGATTTCAAGATTACTGTAATTTTTCTCAATAAATCAGATTATTATTATTATTTGCCAGAATGAAAGGAAAAGATTCTCTTAAAGACCCATGCTAAGAAATTGCTGAGTAAGGGGATAGCTCAGCAGAAAGTTCTTGCTGTAAAACACAAGGCCCTGCATTTCAGCACCCAGCACCCAGGTGAAAAGCTGGGCACTGGCTGAAGAGAAAGCTCAGGAGTGCTGCTCTTGCAGAGGACACTGCTTGAGTTCCCAGCACCCACATATGGTGGCTCACAGTCCCCTGTAGCTCCAGTTCCAGGAGATCCATCGCCACTTTCTGGTTCTCATCAGTTCCTGCACACACAAACTCATGCAGGCAAACTCATGTGGTTGTGTGTGTGTTTTAAGCTGGGCATTGTGGTGCATGCCTTTGCCCAGCAGTGAGGTGAGAGACAGGAGGACCCCGAGGGTGGAAGGGCTAGCCAGCCTAGCCAGGTTCGGTGAGAGAAGGTGATGGCGCTAAAGGAAGACATCCAGTCCGCCTCCACACACGTGCGTACCCATGACCACACACACACATACACTTAATTTAAAATAATGTCTTAACATTTTAAAATATGATATTGCTTAACAGAAGGTAAAACAGAAGAGCAGGTGCAAAGGGGCTCAGCAGCCAGTGAGCAACACAAACAGTCCTCTGGATGTCAAGACACCTTTGCTAGGCAACCCTGGTACCGCCTTAGTGAATCTGTGCCCAGAGTGGCCCCAGCCACAGAAATGGAGATCGTGCATCGCTAAACAATGTGGCCATCCCTTAGTAAGGTGGAACTCGGGCAGGCACCGCGTGTCCAATGTCATACACCTTGCCTAACTGAAAAGGCAGTGAATTTTATGGTAAAATGTGGTGACAGTTGGTTCATTTCCATCACAGCCTCTGTCCTTACTATTATCTGTCTGTCCAGAAGCAGCTAGTCTACCAGACAGTAGGAGAGTCCACAGAAGTCTTCATTTCAGGACAAGCTGAGTGACAATTCTCTACAAGGTTCAGGAACTACCCCTAGGGTGCTCTGAATCGGTGAGCAGTTTCTTCAGATAGTATGTTTTCCAAAGCTGAAGTACATCGTTCATAAGGGTGGGTGGATATGGGAAAGTGTCTGGCTCTTGATTACATAAGATAATTCATTTATAAGTGTTTGGCTCTCTATGTTTATAGCATTTTATGACCTTCGATTCCATGGATTGGGAGACACTTGTTCTCAAGGGAGGAATCCCTCAGGGAACAAAGCCATGGTCCCATAAAACCATTTGAGTTTTCTCAACTGTTGAATCAAACAGTAAAAATATTGTTAATATCCTGGCTGGGCAAATGATTCTCATTACCAAGGAAATACAAGTCGTTATTGCAAAGATGACCTTTGAAGGAGAACTGCTTTGCAAAGAACACAAAGAACTCTCTGGGATACTCTCTAGTGTTCTTATGTCCAGTAATAATGGTCATTGGGAGAGTGTGGCATTTTCTCCCTAATAATACCAGAATGTTAAGCCAGATTGAATTTGACAACTTTCTTCACATGCATGATTATTGAAAAGTAGACCATAAACAGGTGAAAAAAGTCTTCAAAGTAAAAAGTCTTAGAAACAAATGAGAACTTGGTTCTAGTGTCACTGGCACCTACAATTTGGTAACAGAATATCATTTTCTTAAAATTGAATTACACTATTGTTTTGTTCTTACTTAGGATTAAACCAGGCTGAGAGCGGAGGTTCTTCCAAATGATCATTCCTAGGTACAAAGAGAAAACTCACGTCAGTGTAGTCAGAAGGTTTCTCTGATCTTGCCTGGCCCCAATGTCCCACAGCTGCTTATAAAATAATCACTCAGAGGATTAATATTAATTACAAATTGCATGGCCTATGGCAGGTTTCTTGCTAGCTAGCTCTTATGATTTGCCCCATTTCTATTCATCTATAAGTTGCCACATGGTCGTGGCTTACTGGTGTTTTTACATCTTGCTTCTCCTGGAGGTGCTGGTGTCTGTCTCTCTCCCCTCTGCCTTTCTTCTTCCTGTCTCTCTCTCCAATTTCCTGCCTAACTATAACCTGACTTGCCATAGGCCAAACAGCTTTATTGATCAACCAATCAGAGCAACACATATTCACAGTGTACAGAAAGACATCCCACAGCACTTCCCTTTTTCTTTCTAATCAAAAAGGAAGGTTTTAACTTTAACATAGTAAAATTACATATAATAGAACAGTTATCAAGCATGAATTACAGTTACAAGATCTAGTGTATTTATATTTGGCACACTAAAAGAAAATATTTTATTATCTATGCTATATTTGTGAGGCTAAAGTTTCATATATAATTTGTCTTTTATCATGACTAAGGAAAACTATAATTATAACTATCTAGTCTTCAACTACATCAAAGACATCAGAAGGATATAATATTACTTAAGAAAATAGGAAGAGCATTGTAAGCAACTTCCAAAAATATAGAAATGACAGAGACATCTGGCTGCCTGACAGTCATCCAAAGTTCCTCTGTAACGTTGGGGCATCCGTCTTCAGCCTATAGACCTAGAGTCTCTCAGTCACTTCTCTCTGTGTTCTGTAGAATGTCTGGCAGTCTCCTCTGTGAAGCAGGAACCTGAAGGACTATTTCACCTTGTTTTGGCAAATTCAGTGGTCATTTTTTCATGGGTCCTGCATGTCCAGTCTATACAACATTTTGTCAATCAGTCCAGGCAAGAACAGTTTCTTACCCAAATGGCAAACACCAGTTATGCCAAGAAGAACATAAACTCCATATGGAGTGTCTTCAATGCCCATTTTTCTCTTTGAAGTAAATTGGTATTGGCAGGAGCAGATGTGTTTCACTGTCTAGAAAGTCTAAGTTTTTAAAACATTTTAAATGCCATATTCTGTAGGTCTTTGAAGTGTTTGAAGATTACCTACTTAATTGAAATATATCTATGTATACCTAGAAAATGTAACTAACATAAGTTTGATTATCATGGATGACTAATTATTAATCTGTATTTCTTAATTATACATTACAATTTCAAATGAGCTACACAAATATAATACCTTAAACAAGAGTAAAAATATACATACAGTATAACAAAATTAACTTTAAATTTGTATCAAGAAACTAAAATATATAGCAATGTAAAACATTTTTTAAACAAGTTGTTGCTCTTCAAAAGTAGATTCAGTGATCTGCCCTTTTATCCTATCATATCTATACTATCCCCTTTTCTTCTTTAGAAAGAGATTGTATTTATAATCAACCCCCTTTAAATAAAAATAAATATTTATAAACAATATTTTGGGAATTTGGGCATAGTTTCTCATACTAGTTTTTGTTGGATGGGGGCATTGTCAATCTTATGGGGATCCTGAGAAAATTAAGAATTATGGTCAAGTTCTGACTGGAGTAGTCTGTGAGGCTGCATTGTCTGAGTCAGTTGCCTTGAAGCTGTTTTGGATGTTGGAACATCTGGAGACCTCTCAGGGGATCTTCCTTGATCAAGCCATATTAGCTTGGAAACAATCCACAGGTTCTCATCTTCTGTGGAAACAAAGGCAGAACCTCTTTTCCAAAGCAACATGTCCTTAAACACAAATTTTGAAGTCAAGATACCTTTAAAATATATATATTGGTTTAGCTCAGCAGCCTTTATAGTCAAATGTCTTTCTGCAGTTAAAAATTACAAAGACAGTATAATCTAGACTCTGTGTGTGATTTTCATCTTTATGTGGCTTATTTTTTATTATTATTTTTATTGTCCTTTAAAGACTTTATTTTTTAAAATTATTCTTTATATAATTGCATATATTCCTTTTCCTCTCTCTTCCAAGCCTATGTACATTTTTACATATATTGTAAACCATTTAGAGTTTTATTCCATCTAAATCTGTCTTATTGTGAATCTATGATTTTTCTCTGACCAGGAGAGATTTTAAACCGCTAAATTACATGGCTAGGATGAAAAGTAGTAGCCTTGGCTGGTAACTCTGTCCATCTCAGCTTCCTAATATGGCAGAAGTATGCCTACCACCAATTCTGGGAAGCAGTGTGTCTGTCTCCAAGAAGCAGCATGTTACCCAGGAACCTGTTTATTTTATTTTATTTTATTTTATTTTATTTTATTTTATTTTATTTTATTTTATTTTATTTTATTTTATTTTATTTTATTTTATTTTATTTTATTTTATTTTATTTTATTTTATTTTATTTTATTTTATTTTATTTTATTTTATTTTATTTTATT
>CABHPR010130305.1:0-29477 GCA_902168415.1 Peromyscus melanophrys
AGAGAGAGACAGAGAGAGACAGAGAGAGACAGAGAGAGACAGAGAGAGACAGAGAGAGACAGAGAGAAGAGGAGAGGGAGAAAGAAAGAAAGAAAGAACAAATTAATAAAATTAGAGTTTAAAGGTGGGGGGAGTTACAATTGATTCCATAAAAAGAATCATTTGAGAACATGTAGTCAAAAATAAATAAATAAAAACCCTTGAGCCAGGCATAGTGGCACAAGTCTTTAATCCCAGCACTCCAGTGGCAGAGGCAGGCGGATTTCTGAGTTCCAGTCTAGGCTGGTCTACAAAGCAAGTTACAGGACAACCAAGGTTACATAGAAAAACCCTGTCTCAAAAAAAAACCCTGAAAATCTAGAAGAAATTGATAAATTCCTTGTCATGCAACTTACTAAAATTAAATCAAGATGATAAAAATAACTTAAACAGATACATAACAACAAGATCTGAACAATAATTTTTAAAAAGTCTCCCAGACCTGCAAGATGACTGAGTAGATAAAGGTGCTTAAAACCAAGCCTGATGATCTGAGTTAAAAATTTGGAACAAACATAGAAAAGGAGAGAAAAAAATTCCCTTGATCTCTGCATGCACACACACGTGTGCACACACACATCAATATGTTTGTTTAATATATAACAAAGAAAAATCTGACATTGCACAGATTCACAGGTGAATTCCATAAACCCTTAGAGAAGACCTAACACTGATGCGCCTCCAATTGCTCCATAAAATAGAAAAGGGAATACACCCACCAAACTTATTCTTTTATGCAAAGCCAGCACTACTCTGATGTCAAAAGTGGATGGAAAAGACACAAAAAGAAAGAAAACTATAAACTAATTCCCACAATGAAAATAAATGCAAAATTATGTAGTTGGTGTTTCTTGTCAGGACCATCAGTTCCCCAATAATGACACAGAGACTTATAATTATGAAAACTCAGCTGATAGCTTAGGCTTGTTTCTAACTAGCTCTTATAACTTAAATTAACCCATTACCATTGATTTACTTTCTGCCTCGTGGCTTTATTACCTCATCTCCATAGTGTCCATCCTACTTGTTCTGCGTCTCCTGGTGTCTCCGCCTTCTTCCTTCCAGGGTCCTCTCTGCCCCCAAAATCCTGCCTAGCTATTGGCCATTCAGCTTTTTATTAAACCAATCAGAGTGACACATCTTCACAGTGTACAAAAAGATTATTCCACAACAATTCCCCCTTTTTATCTAAATAAAAAGGAAAGATTTTAACCCTGACATAGGAAAACTATTAACAATAAGAACAATTATCAGGTATTGTCTAAATAGAAAGGAAAGGTATTAACTTTAACAGATGAAACTATATACAATAAGAACAATTATCAAGTAAGAATTACATTCACAATGTCCCATCCATTTGTATTTGGCATATTCAGAGAAAACAATCTATTATCTGTCTTATCTTGATGAATTTAAAGTTTTATACCTAAACTATTTTCTATTATAACTTGTATTACCATCTTAAAACTATCTTTTTAGACCTCAAAACATTGTTTTGAATAAACAATTTAAGCTTTTATGTCTCTCAAACTTATACACTTTATACCTCTTTTGTGAATTTCTTTTCAGAATTTGGTAACAAGGAAAACTGTAAATATAACTATTTAGTCTTCCACTCCATCAGAGATGCAAGAAGGATATATTACCTGAGAAAATAGGAAGTGCAGAGCAAACAACTTCCAAAACCATAGAAATGATAGAAACAGCTTTTGCTTTCCACAAATTATCAGGATAGAAAATCAATATGCAAAACCCACCAGCTGTTCTTAGACCTATAGTAAGTTTGTTAAAAATTAAATTAGGAGGAAATGCTTTTTGCAATAGCCTCAAAAATAGTTATGGAGCTGGAGAGATAGTTCAGCAGTTAAGAACACCAGCTGTTTTTCCAGAGGACCTAGGTTTGATTTCCAGCACCCACATGGCAGCTCACAACCACTTGTAACTCTTCTTGCCTCCTTGGGTACCCGTCATATACCCGTTGTGTGTGTGTATATATATGCACCAATATGCATAAAAGCACCAATATGCATAAAATAATTTAAAATTAAAAACAAATACTTAGGAATAAATCTATCCAAGGAAGTGGAAAAAACCTCTATAATGAAAACTTTAAGACACTGAAAAATGAAACTGGAGAAGATGGAATTACCTTCATGGTTTGGTAGAATTTATATTGTGAAAATGACTATATTACTGGAAATAATCTACAGATTCAATGCAATCTGCATCAAAATCTCAATGACTGTCTTTACGGAACTAGAAAAAATAATCCTAAAATCTATATGTATGCACAAAGGACTCAAAAATGTCAAAACAATCTTTAGGAGAAAGAAATTTTGGAGATATCACAATATCAGACCTCAAATTACAGAACAGAACCATAATAACAAAAATAACATGTTACTGTCACAAAAACAGATACAAAACCAACAGAATAAAATCAGGAACTCAGAAAAAAAGCCTACATAGTTACAGCCACCTACCTAATTTGGAAAAATGAGATGCCCACATTTAAAAGAATGAAATTAGACCCTTATCTCTTACCATGCACAAAAACAAACTCAGATCATATAATACCCGAAACTTTGAAACTTCTAAGAAAAAACTCTTCAAAATATAGGCATAAGAAAGGATATTCAGAAAGAATTTCAGTAACACAGGAAATGAACCTCCCCCCAAACAACAAATATCATCACATGAATTTAAAAAGCTTCAGCATCACAAGGGAGTGTGAGACAATCTTCAGAATAGGAAAAGTCTTTACTAACTATGCATCAGACAGAGCATATATATAACTACAAAAACTAACCACAAAAAATAACCAAACAACAAATGGACTAATGAATTGAATGGATAGCTCTCAGAAGAAGAAATACAAGCGGCTAGTAAATGTGTAAAATGTGTTCAGCATCCTTAGCCATCAGGGAAATACAAATTAAAACTGACTTGAGAGCCTCTCACCACAGTCAGCACGGCTATCATCAAAAAGATAAATGGTAATAAATGCTAGCGAGATGTGGGGAGAAAAAGAACACTTTACATTCCCTATTGATGGGAATGTAAACTTGGGCAGCCACTATAGAAATCAGTACAGAGATTTCTAAAACAAACAAACAAACAAAAAACAAACAAAACAAAACCCTAAAAATTGGACTACCATATGACCCAACAGTACCACTCTTGGGTATATGTCAAAAGGACTCTTAACCAATATACAAGAGGGATACCTGTATATCCATGTTTCTGTCTGCGTTATTCACAATAGCCAGGGGATGGAACCAAACATATGTCCATCCATCCATAGATTAATGAATAAGAAAAGGCAATACATATGCACCATGGAAATTTGCATATCTCTCTCTATCTCTCTCTGTCTCTCTGTCTCTGTCTGTCTCTGTCTCTCTCTCTCTCTCTCTCTCTCTCTCTCTGTGTGTGTGTGTGTGTGTGTGTGTGTGTGTGTGTGTGTGTGTGTGGTGTATGTGCACATGTGAGGGGGGCAGAGTTCAGGCACCTGTGCCCCATACACAGAGGCCAGAGAAAAGTGTTCAGTGCCCTCCTCTGTAATTCTCTGCATACCCCAGCGTTCCTCCCCTCTGCCCTACTGTGCTGGGGCTACAGGGGAATAGGCGAACACATCTAGCTTTCACACAGGTGAGGGGATCTGATCTGGTCTTCATGCTTTCACAGCAAGTGCTCTTCATTGTTGAGCTATTTCTCTAGTCCCTACACAATGGAATGTTATGTGTCATAAAGAAAAATGAAACCACAACATTTGTAGGAAATTTGAAACAATTGGAAATCAGTATGTTAAAATAAGCAAGATTCAGAGAGAAAAATACTGAATGTTTTCTCGTGTGTGTGTGTGTGTGTGTGTGTGTGTGTGTGTGTGTGTGTGTGTGTTTACCTATGCGTGTTTCCAAGTTGCAGAACTAAGAAGGGAACCCTGAGAGGGGAGGAGGAGATCTTAAGGGAGGCAGGAAATAGAGAAGATGATGTAGTACTTGTGATAAGAAAGCAGAAGGGAACTAACTGGGAAAAGAAAGGGAACCAGATGAAGTGGGGGGACAGGCAGGGAAAGGAGAAGTAGAAAAAGAATGAAAGCATAACGATGCAGATGTATAAAGATGTCACTCCAGGCAGCGTTGGCTCACGCCTTTAATCCCAGCACTCGGGAGGCAGAGCCAGGTGGATTTCTGTGGGTTCGAGGCCAGCCTGGTCTACAGAGTGAGATCCAGGACAGGCACCAAAACTAACAGATGCTACAATGAAGAACATTTGTATGCTAACCTAAAAAATGAACTGTTTTTAAAAATGCAGAGAGACACAGACTGGTGATCCCAGCCTGTTAGGAGGCTGAAGAAAGAGGTCACAAGTTCAAAACATGCCTGGGCTAAAGTGTGATTTCAAGTGCAGCCTGGGTAACTTAATGAACCCAGCCTAAAAGTCAAAAGAAGACTAGAAATGCAGCTCAGTGGTGGAGCACTTGCCTAGCATTGATGAGACCCTGGATTCAACCCCCCACTACTGCAAAACACAAAAACAAACATAAAATGGGAAACAAAATGTGCCTGGGGTAGTCCATCCACAGGAGCACATAGTTCAAGATGCTACCGTAGAGACACACAGAACCATTAAGTACACAAAAAGAAAAATATTATTTTCTTTTTTAAACTATGGTATCACAAACATAACTTTGCCTATTTAAGATGGAGATCCAACCACTTCAACATCTTACTTAGGGCTGGGGCTGTAGCTCAGTAGTAGAGCGCTTGCCTAATATACTCAAAGCCAACATTCAAAATGGAGTACTTCCTCCAAAAAAAAAAGTTTACTCACCTCCCCTTCATTATTTGCCAAATCAGTCAGTATTTGCTGGACATCATTAATGAGCATTAATAGGTCTCTGATCCATCCTACAAAACACACCCAGACATGAATGTCTAGTCACAACCTCTCAGGATCATCATTTGAACTGTTGACAACAGTTAGATAGGAATCTATTTACTTGTTAATAAATACTGATGCCACCAGGACAATTTTTGTAAAAATTAAGCTAATCAAAACAAAACAAAACTGTAGTGGGTAGCTGTTCCAGCTTTGACCTCAAAGCATTGCCCCTAGTGTGGCAACAAGTAACTGCCACACTTGCCTATCACCTGCCCCTGGGGCGTGGCCGAGAAGAGACCTCTTAAGACCCAAGATGCATACGTGCTTGCTCTCTTAGCTCCTTGTGGGTCCTGGAGGTTGGATTGCAGACCAAGTTAGAATTCTCTAAAGAACTACGCTGGATTGTACCTCATCTCTCCCGGATCCTGTAATCAAACCCTTATTGGTTGTAAGTTACCCCTGAAATAAATCTCTTTTAATTACCAGATAAACTACGTGGAATTGCCTCATTAATTGCCGCTATACAAAACCAAACAGGTGGCAGTGGCACATGCCTTTAATCCCAGCACTGGACGCAGAGGCATGTAATCGGACTTTCTTATGGAGACTACTAGCCTGCAAAAAATGACATGGAAACTTATTATTAGTTATGAAAGCCTGGCCTTAGCTTAGGCTTGTTCCCAACTAGCTCTTATAACTCAGATTAACATGTTTTTACTAATCTACATTCTGCCATGTGGCTTGTGGCTCATTACTTCTGCTCCATTCTGTATATCCAACTCCTTCCATACCTCGTTGGCATCTCTGCCTTTCTTCTTCCCAGAGTCCTCTCTCTCCCCAGAAAGCCTGCCTATTCTTTCCTGCCGAGCTAATGGCCATTCGGCTCTTTATTAAATCAATCAGAAGGCATTTTGGCAAAGACACATCTTCACAGTGTACAAAAAGATTATCCCACAACATAGCCAGGTGGATCTCTGAGTTTGAGCCAGCCTAGTCTACAGAGAGAGTTCCAGGACAGCCAGGCAGGGCTATACAGCAAAACCCTATCTCAAAAAAAAAAAAATAAGAAACAAAAAAAGAATTAAGCTAATCTTATACATGTGTGTATATATTCTACTTTCTTGTAAGTTTGACTTATACCCTTCCAAATCCCTCATGAAAATCATTGAAAAGACAACATGTCCATAAAGCTGGCCATACACCTCATAAGAGCTCCCCAGAAGTTTTGTGCCAACATAGATAATCTGTGACATCTTCTGCTATGTGGGAATATTAAAGGAAATTTTAAATGCCTCCTGGGATGCCATATGGACCAAAGGCTCAACCCAGCCATCCCTTTCTTGCATCAATAGTTAACAATGAAGTCCAACAACCAGACAGCCTGGGATAGAATCTTGGCTGTACCTCTTACCAGCAAGGTGATCCTGGGAAAGCAAATTCTATTTTCTATGTTATGTTTATATAACCCATCTATAGTACAAAATATTTATTAAAAAATGCTATGTAGTGTTTTGAAAGGAAATGTATGAAAGTTTTTATTAGTACCTGATCCTTTAAACATACTCACTGAATGTTCATTATTATCACATTATGGGCCTAACTTCAAAGAAGACATTAGGGTTTCTTTTTTTTAAGGAATTTTTTTATTCATTTTACATACCAATCACAGATCTCCCTCTCATCTCTTCTTCAGCTCCCCCCAATCCTTCCCCTTCCCCACCACCCATTCCCTATTCTGAAAAGGTAAGGCCTCTCATGGGAAGTCAGGAAAGCCTGGTTCATTCAGTTGAGGCAGGTCCAAGCCCTTTGCCCCTGCATCAAGGCTGTGCAAGACAAGACGTCTCACCAAAGGTAATGGGCTCCAAAAGGCCAGCTCAGGCACCAGGGATAGATCCTGATCCCACAGCCAGGGGTCCCCCAAACAGACCAAGTTATACAACTGTCACCTGTATGCAGATGGCCTAGTCCGGTCTCATGCAGGCTCCACAGCTGTCAGTTCATGAGTTCCCATACGCTTGGCTCAGTTGTCTCTGTAGATTTCCCCATCATGACCTAGACCTGCCCTTGCTCATATAATCCCTCTTCCCTCTCTTCAACTGGACTCTGGGAGGAGCTCAGCCTGGTGCTTGGCTGTAGATCTCTGCATCTGCTTCCATCAGTTACTGGATGAAAGCTCTATGATGGCAGTTAGGGTACTCACCAATCTGATTACTGGGGTAGGCCAGTTTGGGCACCCTTACTTAAAATTTTTATCTTTCTCTTTTTTGAGAATTTTATACGTGAGTACTGTATTTATAACATTTCTACCCCTCCTGCTCCCTCTCCAACTACTCCCATCCCCCTCACAGTCTCTCTCAAATTCAAGATCTTCTTTAAGTACCTGCTGAATACGTACTTGCATTTAGGGCTGATGACTTGACCTATATGGGGGCTCATCCCCAGATAAAACAAATTCTCCCCTTCTCAACAGCCATTTATTGCCTAAAGCTCTTCACCTAGGGGTGAATTCTTGTGACATTTTCCACATCCATGTTGGCATGTTGACTGGTATTGTGATTATACAAGTCTTGTTTGGGTAACTATATTGTTGAGATTTATGGATATAACTTCCCTGCCATGTCTTGAAGACACTTTACAGCAGCAGGCATCTGATCTTCTGACTCTTACAATCTTTTCACCACCACCACTTCTATGATGTTCCCAAAGCCTTAGGTATATAGGTTGTATTGTAGATCTACTAAGGGGTGGCTAAGCACCCCATGATCACTTTCTCTGCATTTTGACAAGAGAATCTGTCTGTTGTAAAAGAAGCAGAAGCGAGAGCAGGAAGAGGAGGAGGAATAGGAAGAGGAAGAGGAAGAGGAAAAAGAAGAAGAAGAAGAAGAAGAAGAAGAAGAAGAAGAAGAAGAAGAAGAGAAGGAGAAGGAGGTGGAGGAGGAGGAAGAAGATGAGGAGGAAGAGAAAAACAATAGGAGGAGGAGGAGAGAATGAAAAAGAAAAACAAAAGAAGGAGGAGGAAGAGAAGAAGAAGATCTGATAAAGGATGAGAGTGACATTTATCTGCGGGTACAAGGATAATATTTACAATACATTTAGAAATTATATTGGGTTAGGAAATTGGAAATAGTAAGTTCTCCTCCAAGGACAACACCTAAAGACTTTCGAACATAGAAGGAGGAAAGCTCATGAGGGCTCAACCCTATGCAAAGAACTACAGGCAGCTAAGAATTGCTGAGAACAAGGAAGAGCACATCAATTGAGTATCCAAAAACAAACAATCAGCCCCCAAACATACATACAAGTGACATTATATGGACTGATCAGGTGTTATTTATGTATTTAGGATCACACATATACATATATGTATAAATACATATAAATGTATATATGCGTATGTAACAACAGTTAAAGAAGAAAGGAGATGAGTTTGAAAGAGAGCAAGGGGGTTTGTGGAAAGGAGAAGGAAAGGGGGAAATGATGTAGTTACACTACAATCTCAAAAAAACAATTTTAAAATAGGCTATGGGATCTGAACAGAGAATTCTCAAAAGAAGAAATAAAACTTCTAGAAAAATGTCTTTTAAGAGTGTCCAACATTCCTAGCTACTAGAGAAATGCTAATTTTAAGACTCTGTCAATACTAAAATAAAAAAAACCTGAAAACAAATTCTGGCAAAGATGTAGGGAAAAAGGTCAACCCCTGGTAGGTTGAGTAGGTTGATCATGCTTCAGTGAATGGCCACACAACTGTATATGGGCAGCACAAATTGGACTTGACAGGTTTAGGGCAGGGGAAGAAGACACAGAGTGGAGTATATAGGGAAGTGGGAAATGGATATGGTTGGAATTGGGAGAGGGGATGAATATGATCAAAATACATTGTATAAAATTCTTAAAGAACTCATAAGTAATTTTAAAGAATAAAAGACACATGACTGTAACTGACAGTCAGGTTCAAACTCCAAAACTCTTTCCACTCTAATCCTTCTTCTTTTTTTTTTTTTTTTTTTTTTTTGGTTTTTCGAGACAGGGTTTCTCTGTGTAGCTTTGCACCTTTCCTGGATCTCGCTCTGTAGACCAGGCTGGCCTCGAACTCACAAAGATCCGCCTGGTTCTGCCTCCTGAGTGCTGGGATTAAAGGTGTGCGCCACCACCGCCTGGCTATTCCTTCATTTTAAGGGTTAAAAAAAAAGGATTCTTGGGCAAAAGAGGAAAAAGGTCACAGTCCAAGAGTCCGAGGTCAGGAGGCAAGAGCAGGAAATACAAAAAGTAGGCACGAAACTGGGGTAAAGTTCAGTGAGAGGGGAGTGTAAATTGTTACATTCCCCTTTGCTCTAGTTTTTGACGGAGCACAGGATTTAGGAGAGCAAGAAAGGGCCTTTGGCCCTGTGGGTGGAGAAATGAGTCCCTTGTTATTAGGAAAGGCAGAGGAGAAAACTCTTAGGAGCATGTCAGCAGTTTCTGGGGAGGCAATCTTGTAGTCCAACAGGGAAGGTGACGAGTACTAGCATGGTCTCTCAATGATTGATTTCCTTTTTACAATGTCACTTTGCCTCTCTGTTATCAGTTTCTCATCACCGAGATAAGAGCAAGGGTACAACTAACCATACTTATTGAACTGATACAGCTGCCTAGATGTATCGGCCATGTTCCCCTCTATAACAAGGGCCAAAACCAAGAAAAATCAAGTATTATTCCACTGGAATAGTGTTTGAAGGAAATAACAAACATCACACAGAGCCCAGAGACCCGAGATATCTGTGTAAAAAGGGAGATGGAGGACGCAACATGTGGTGTTATAGTTCCTAACGTGAGAGCAAACCTAAGCTTCACACCGTAGTGAATGCAGATGTTGGAGGTGTCTAGCAGTCCCTGTTCAAGACACAAGCATCTAAAACACTTGCTCTCAGAGAAGCCAGAGCCCAGTTTGCAGCACTGTCAGGTAATCTTACACTGCAGCATTAACTCAGGCACAGCCACCACTCCAGCTTCTCCTGTAGGACACCATCTTTAGCTCCACCCTTTCCCCCCAGAATCCCATGATGTAGCCAATCAGCACCAATCAACTTCCTAACTTTCCACGAAGTAGCCTGCCCTACCAAAGCCATAGGAAATAGATTAGAGGCCCTTTCCTCCCACCAGAAGCCCTAGGAGTAACTGGGCATTCCCATCCTCATCAATTCAGTGAGTAAAATCCCCATGAAGAAACAGTGTGCAGCCAATTAACATTCACTAGTCTCCTACCTGAGCCTACTGTTATATCTTAGCCCCTGCATGGTCCTCAGACAATTGTGGAGAATGGGAGAAGCCCTGAATAAATGAAGCCTTGAGTGAATGTGTGCTGTTGACATGGGCATGGCTATGGCAAGGACCCTAGCTCAAACATGTAGGAAAATGGCAACGTTTCACTTCCCTGGGATGAGGCTCAGAGGGATAGCAAAGCCTTTTTTTTTTTTTTTTTTTTTTTTTTTTTTGGTCCATGTACAGATACTGATTGCGTGTGCAGAAAGTGTCCACCATAGCTTTCTCCCCCTGAAGAGCCTGAAGAGTGCTCCCCTATAGAGGCTTCAACTACCATGATTAACTAAACTTGCCCCATTGATCAGCTGTGTGCAAAAACCTGTCTCTCCGTTCAACCATATAAGTAAACACACTGAGCTTAGGAAGGGGAACTTCAGCTTCTCCATCACAGATGCCAGTCTACTCAACTGAAGCTTTTTCTGTGTCTGTGTTTCTGTATATGTGTTTGTCATTTCTTCACTCCCTCACCACCCCAGTTCGGTCTGTCCCTGGAGCTATGCAGGACAGAGTAGATACGCAAGAGTGCCGCATTCCTGCTACCAGGCTTGCTGTGTTCTGTCTGCTCAGAACTTCCAGAGACTGGGCATGGTGGCGCAAACCTTTAGTCCCAGCACTCAGGAGGCAGAGGCAGGTGGATCTACATGAGTTCGAGGCCAGCCTGGTCTACAAAGAGAGCTCCAGGATATCAAGGACTACACAGAGAAACCTTGTCTGGAAAAACAAACAAACAAAAAAACCTCCAGAAGAGCCTGGACCACCCAGCCCTCAGACACTGATATGTGCCTTTTCATTACTAAGCACACAATAATAAACCTTTGTGCTCCTTCAGCAGCCTTGTCCCTTTCGGCCCTCAGAAACTGGCTAGCATGGTCCCTTCCAGTGATATGCCAGTCATGCCTTGCTTTCCTGGGTCCATCACATCAGCCATACCTGGTGGAAACAACAGAAACTAAAATGTGACCTCCCACCCTCAGACACAGCAGTATGCATTGCCCTCACAGCTACAGAGAGGCTAACTTTCTAAGGAGACCTATCAGAAAAACCCCACAAATACCTGTGGGCTAGACCACTGAAACACACACACACACAGGTGTCATCAGTGTTGACGTTGAAAATGAAGCAGCTTCATGGACACCACAATGTGGGAACTAAAACCAGTGTAACTATCCTACTGACACACTGGGGTCCACCTCCAGAAGAAAGTCCCTTGCAAAAAAACAAAAAACAAAAACTATCCCACAAAAGCTGCAGAAGCAAGTGATCAAGCACAGACACAAGCATAACAATAAAGACACAACTAACATAACAAAGAATATCTTTCTAGCAAGTGTTACAAAAGAAATCAATGGATTGCCTTAAGAAAAAACCCAAACTAATGATTTTAAGGAAACTTGACAAGATGTGGAAGAATACAGATTTTATTAAAACAAACAAAAAATCCATCACTTGAATGAGAAACTCAAAAAAGAAATTCAGAGCAACATGAGAAGTATTGAGGCTACAAGTCAATCAAACAATCAATTTGTCAATCATTTAAAACAAGTGAGAGTTGGTTATAGATGTTGCTAAGTAATTAGAGATATTGCAATTCATAACAGAGTATATTTTCTATGTTCAAAACATTATGCCAAATTTTCTTTTTCTTAAATAAAAAGGCTTATAAGATCATAAAAAGAACCAAACAGACACCATAGGGAACTCAATTAAAGAAATAAAAATACCATTTTGAGTCTCAATAGCCGATTACATCATGCAGAAGGAAGAGTTCTGAGCTTGAAGACAGGCTTTTGAAATGACCAGACAAAAGAAAAAAAGAAAAAGGAAAAGGAAAAAGACAAAGAATAAAGTAGATAAGGCCAACAAGATCCTATAAGTGAAAAGTATTCGCATTATAGGAGTTACAGAATGAAAAGAAACCTACTTTGTGAGGGCTGGTGAGGTTGCTCAATGGTTAGAGGGGCTTGCTTCCAAGTTGACAATATGAGTTCATCTCTGAAAGCCACATGATAGAAGGAGAAAATCGACTCCTGTAAGCTGTCCTCTGACCTCCACACACACATTATGGCATGCATGTGCAACAAACATGCAAATAAATAAATAGGTAGATCTATTTAATTAAATAATAGCTGAAAGCCTTCCAAATATTGAGAAATATATGGGCATCCAAGTGCAATAAATTCAAAGGACTCTGTTTAAACTGATATGGTCCTATCAAAGACAAACAATATTCAAGCTCTCAAATGTCCAAGGCAAGAAATTCTAAAAACAAGAGAAATATGCCAAGTCACATATAAGGAAGTCTCTAGTAAACTAACATTAGAGTCCACAACAGAAATTTTTTATAAATAGATGAAACTTTCCCATTAAAAGAGTTAGTTTGGCTGAATAGATTTTAAAAGTGGAATTCAAATGTATGCTGTCCACAAATCCTCATAAGAGGGTGTGGAAGAACAGAAAGAAACCCATTAACTCGAAAAAAAGCAAAACAAAACAGGGATGAGGAATGAAGACCTGCCGTCCATGTTGCTAAAAGGGCACTCATGACCCTGCATAGCCTGACTCCTTTTGCCATTATTGACAGAAATTTGGGCAGAAAGAGTCAACAATCAGAAAAACATGATGTCAAGGAAAACCAGATCCATGTCATCTATTGCTCCATAGAAATAGAGCCCAGACTGAACTGAAGCAGTAGAAATAATAAAATCCCAAACATCACTATGACCCTGCAAGAATAAAGGTTAACACAGAAAAAAAATGCATGCGTGTGTGTGTGTGTGTGTGTGTGTGTGTGTGTGTGTGTGTGTGTGTTGATATGTTCAGAGAACGTCCCATGAGCTGAAGCTTAGACTTATCCACTCAAAAGAAACTGGAGATGGAAGATGTGCTCAGTATCCATCTGGGATGCTCAACAGCTTTCAGGCAGAGGATGAATGCCTCAGGAACAATGCAAGACATTCACTAGAAACTTTAGCATCATGAGGCATGGCCTGCCCATGAAACCTAGAGGGAGAAGGGCAGAAGTGCCTGGATGCTCTGCAGTCTGAATTAGAACCACTCACCATCCACTTGGCATGGACAATTCAGAAGAAACTATGTAGGTGTTGGGTTTGCTGTGGGAACTGAAGGAACTCCCAAGAGCAACAAGTAAAGCCACAGACTGGGGAAAGAGCCAGAGTATGGTGACCCCATGTCATATACTACTTCAGCAAGATAGTTATTTTATATTACAACTTTGTTTGATATTTTTAAAAAAATAAATAAAACTTTGGATGAAAAAATTAAAATAGATAAATATTTAAAGAAATAATATTCTGCTTAACTAATATGTGCAATATTCATGCATTGAAATATCATACTGTACCACATAAATGTATACAAGAAATAATGAAAAGGAAAATAAAAAGGCAAATAAATAAATGTTTTTGACTAACACAAAGAGAGGAAAGTAGGTGCAGTTTGGACCCTTTGCCACCATCAGTTGACAAATCATTTCTCCACCTCTCAAGGTAAATCATTCACATTAATTGGCCAATTGCACTTCCAGAGCAAGTTCTGTCTGCCTTAACCTTTCTCCCTCCCACTGACAGGTGGGCAGTCCTTACAGGATTTAGGCAGGAGGTAGAAAGGATTCCTGAGAGTGAGGACAGTCTGTGACTCAGGGGTGCCTGCACCATGAGTGTCTCTGCTCTGAGCCCCCTCAGATTTGCAGGCAGCATCTCTGGCTTCCTGCAAGTGGCCTCCGTGCTTGGCTTGCTTCTGCTGCTGCTGAAAGCAGTCCAGTTCTACCTGCGCAGACAATGGCTACTCAAGGCTTTCCAGCAGTTCCCATCCCCACCCTCTCACTGGTTCTTTGGACACAAGGTATGAAGGAAAGAGAAGGGTAGGTGGGAGAGCAGGGAGGATGGGGGTCTCAGAGACTGGCCATCAAGTTCACAGGACAAAGCCCCCGGTATAAGAAGTCCAAGTAAGTACTTCATGAGACACACAGCTCAGGCTGAGACACATTCCAGCATTAGTGTGGCTCAACTTGTCTGGCTGTTGCTCAGCTCTGTACTGATAGCCCTGTACTTGCAAGGCTGTGACTGAGCCTACCTAGTCTCCTCCTCTTTAGACTGAGGACCTTCAGTAGCCTCTGATGTTCTCCAGTAGCTTCTAGATGGTTCCTTGCTTAGTGACTCCTGGCTATTCTCTCCCAAGCTCAGAGATTGCCTGGGAATACAGACATCAGTGAGATGGAATCTTTGCCCTGTGGGTTTCTTGGTGTGGTGGTGGTACACATCTCAGGAGCTGTCAGGCACAGGAAGAGTTCACAGTGCTTGGGATGAGTGGTAACTGCCCTACAAAATTCCCTCCAGGGCAATTTTCAGGATGGGTGAATTACAAGCTGAAATCCTGAAGCCATGGCACATAAAGGAAAAAGGCTGTATAGTGTCCTCACATGAGGGCACTGATGTTAGAATTTCCTCAGGGTCTATTTAGCTCTCCATTCTCCTTCCAAGCACCCTGCACTGTAAGCTACTTGGATTCAAGCACACCATCACTTCCCTGTACCACAGTGCTCAGCTCAAGAGCCAGGCACAGGTGTCTGAGATCTCCTAGGAAGGAGATGTTGTAGCACCCTGTATATTGGGAATAGGCAGTACTGATTCCTTCCACTGTCGCCCCAGGAAACAAGGCACAGAACCAAGTAGGAGGATACATGGGAAGGTATTCAACAAAGGATTGTGCAGTGGATGCTCTTAGAAGGAGATGGGTATGAGGTGCTTGTGTGCAGAACTGAGGATCCACCCAACAGCATATCAAATTCAGCTCAGGAGCAGTCCCCAGTGTGTTCCTGTGCTTATCCTGCTCTTGTCTCCCGTCCAAAAAACCAAACTAGAGTCCCTCTGCTTTATCTTTCCCTCAACAGCAGTTCCAAAGTGACCAGGAGCTACAGCAGATTATGAAGTGTGTAGAGAACTTTCCAAGTGGCTTCCCTCGCTGGTTCTGGGGGAGCAAAGTTTACTTTACTGTCTACGACCCTGACTACATGAAGGTGATTCTGGGGCGATCAGGTGAGAGACATAGCATTGTGAAGAGATAAGTTCCTCTTTGTAGCTCACCCTAGGTTGTCACATTACAGAACAGTGTGGCACTCCACCATTGCCCTACACACTCTACCTACCATTCCTCCCTGGCCACAACCCAGTACATGGCCAACAACACTCAGTAGTGAAATTTCAAGCCCTTAGCCAAAAGTCTTCATCCTTCCTCATTATTTAATCAAATTAAGATAATAAGTCATGAAAATTGTTCCAGGTCTGAAAACACACTTCAAATGCATATTGGTTTGAGTTTTGAAATCTCTAATTGTTACCTGCCCAGAATCATAACTAAGCCATGATCCACTGTAATACACCTGCATGTGCGCACATACACACACACACACACACACACACACACACACACACATCACAATTGTCACACTTGTCCTGTCCTTTGACTTTGAACACATGAACTGTTCCTCATCAATTCACCATCCCTGCTCTGGGGGAGTTCAGCTGCTGGTACATGAATCCTGGCTTCCTAAGCCTGACTGTTTGGACATTTGCCACAAGATCACAGAAACCAGTGGCTTCAGCCACAGCTGCCTTATTTATCCCATTTCTTGTTTCTGTTTCAGATCCAAAGGCTAACGGTGCCTACAGATTGCTGGCTCCTTGGATTGGTATGTATGTCTAAATTGGGAATGTGGTCTAGTCCCAATTAAGGTTTTCAAGTGCTGTGACTCTTTTTCACAGAGAACAAAATGTGACAGACTACCACTGTCTTGATCTACCCCACTCCCACCAGGAAGCAGTAGAAGCTCTACTGTGACCCTTCACTACTCCAAACAGTCCTACCTAAACATTGTATATTTCCTCGCTGGTCTACCACCAACTCTTTTGCAATTTTTATCTCACAGTGTAACATGAATCTTAAAAGGTCGTATTAATAAAAAAAATTAAAAAATAAAAAAAAACAGAGCCAGATATTGGGGTGAAAGCTGAAAGATTAGAGAAACAGAACAAGCCAGCCATATTCTTACCTCTATGAAATCCTCAGCCTCAAGAGAGTGAGTTCCTGTTTCCTGATGCCTTATATACCTTTCTCTGCCCAGACATCACTTCCTGGGATTAAAGGCTTGTGTGGTTTCCAGTACTGGGATTAAAGGTGTGTGCCACCACTGCCTGACTCTGTTTCCAGGGTGATCTTGAACTAACAGAGATCCAGACGGATTTCTACCTCCCAAGTGATAGAATTAAGGTTGTGTGCCACCAGCGTCTGGGCTCTGTGTCTAATCTAATATCTGGCTCTGTTCTCTAATCCCCAGGAAAGTTTATTAGGGTACACAATATATCACTACATTTCCCCTTTTTGTCTAAAATAACAAAAGGTTATAACTAATGTAAGAAAAACTATATATATAATAAGTACAATAAGTATATACAATATATAGTCAAAAATTACATTAACAATGCCCAGTCCATTAATATTTGACAGATTCAGAGAAAATACTCCATTATCTATCCTATTTTGGTGAGTCCAAAATGTTGTACCTATTTCACTTTCTATCCTAACTTGTATTACTAGCCAATATCTTTTGATGTCTTTCAATCTTACACATTTTATACCTCTTCAGTGAGTTTCTGTTCTGAATTTGTTAACAATGAAAACTCTAAGTATTTAATCTTCAACTCCCTCAGAGACCTGAGAAGGAAATAATAATAACTGAGTAAGGAGGAAGTGCAAACAAGCAACTTCCAAAAAATGTGAGAAATGACAGAAACAACTGGCTCCCTGGACAGTCACCCAAGGTTCCTCTGGAATGTTGGGGTAGCCATCTTCGGCCTACAGGCCTAGCATATCTGACAGACTCATCTGTGAAGTAGGATCTTTTAAAGAGCTTTCCTTTAAAAGCTTGTCTTGGCAAGGATCAGCAGTCCTCTCTTTTGTGTCCTGCTTGTCCATTTTGGCTGCATACTGTCAGCAGTCGAGGCAAGGGCAGTTTCCTGCCCAGTGGCTAACTTTTGCCACAGTGAAAGTAAACTCCACAAGGAGTTTTTTCAATGCCCATCATCTTCTCTAAAGAAGATTGGTGCTGCCATGAGTAGACATGTCTCATTGTCATTTTTTAAAAAAGAAAAAAAATCTATGTCATTAAAAATATCTCAAATGCCATATTCTGCAGATCTCTGAAGTGTTTGAAGATGACCTATCTAAAATATACCTCTGTTTGACCTTGAAAACATACCTAATATGACTACAAGTTCAATTGTAATAACTAACTACTAGCCCGCATTTCTTTATTATCCTAAATAGTTGGTAATAACTTCCAAGGACTAGAAAATTGCATTACATTGTTAAATGAACTGTATAAGTACAATACCTTGAACAAGAATAGAAATATATGTATAGTATTTTCTGTAGCTAGAGTTTTTCTCTCCCGGTCCCACCAAGCCCTGGCAGTCCCATAGCCCACTTATAAAATAAACATACAGATGCTTATATTATTTAAACTGCTCAGCCATTAGCTCAGGCCTACCATTGTCTAGCTCTTACTCTTATTATACTCAGCCCATTTCTGTTAATCTATATGTTGCCACGTGTTCCGTGGCTTTACCTGCTGCCTTTACATGATGCTCCCTGGACAGCAGGCTGGTGTCTCCTCCTCTCCACCTTCCTGTTCTCTCAATTCTCCTCTCTGCTAGTCCCGCCTATACTTCCTGCCTGGCTACTGGCCAGTATTTATCAATCAATCATCCACACCAATTTTCTAACAAAATCAATCTCAAATTTGTATCAATATACATAATTTGTATACAATATACAAAAATCCAATCCAGTGTAAAATATTTAAAACTGGTAGTTGCTTTCTAAAAGTAGATTCAATTATCTCCCCTTTTATCTTATCATATCCATATTCTCCCTTTTTTCAGAGTAGATTCAATAACCTACCTTTTTATCTTATCATATTTGTGTTCTCTTTTTTTCTTTTCAGAGTAGATTCAGTAAGTTTCCCTTTGTTCACCATTTCTATATTTTTTTTCAGAGTAGATTGAATAATCTACCTTTTATTTTATCATATCTATATCCTCTTTTTTCTTTTTTTTCTTTTTAAATTTTTATTTATTCTTTTCTCATACAATATATCCTGGCTGCAACTTTCCCTCCCTCCACTCCTTTCAATTCCCCACCACCTCCCCTCTTGCAGGTTTTACTCCCTACTCTTCCTCCCAGAAAAGAGCAGACATCCCAGGGACATCAACAGAACACAGCACAAGATACAATCAGACCAGGCACAAACCCTCACATCATGGCTGGGCAAGGCAACCCAGTAGGTGGAAAAGGATCCTAAGAGTAGGCAAAAGAGTCAGAGACGTCCCCTTTTCCACTGTCAGAAGTCCCCCCACAAAACATCCCATCTTCTTTATCAACAGGAATTTACCTACTAATGCCCTGCTTCCTTTCAGTTGGATATATCTAGGTTACCAACCGGAAATTCATGAAATATTTTTAATAAACCAAAACCAAATTATGCTCAAGTAAATCAAGGTGATCTTTGGGTGGTTAAGAGTGAGCAATGCACAATACTTTTATAGCCACCAACTTTAGTGAGATATAAATCAAATATTATCAACACAAAAGGTACACAGGACTTCAACAAATTGTCAACCCATAATCCTCTTACCCTCGCTGAGGTAGGAAGCAGAGACAAGTTTACATTGCCTAGGCCCTGCCTCATTCCTAGACATCATTCCAGACTCCTGACCTCAGCCAAAGATTGGACTTGATCTGATATCTTTTTTTTCCAAACAAAAACTCTGAATCTGATCTCCTTGTTTAGCTTTTTTTCCTGACCATTATCAATTAACAACTTGTAACCAACCATCCTAGCAATGACAATTATCCATAACCCATTGAATGATCAAAAAACCACCCACCCCACCTCTTGAGAATGTGGGCTTCATGTTCTTAATAGTACTTCCTGCTGTCTGGGGACAACAGCATTTTAAGGGATCCTGAAAAGAAAATTTCTGGTTAACGGTCAAGTCCTGGGAGAGGTAGCTGTATCATTTGTTGTCCAGTTTCTGCTTAATGAAAAAGTGCAGGGCTTATCTCAAGTCCTTGGCTGAGTAGTCTGTGAGGCTAGATCATCTCAGCTAGTCAATTAAATTGTCCTGAGCAGTTTGTAGTCCAAAGCTGATTTTTGGGTGGTGTTTGTCAGCTTGGTGACATTATCATAGTCCTAATGTAATCATTGTTGTGGGGTCCCATCTTTTTTTGTGATATCTTGTGCACCCTAATAAACTTTCCTGGGATTTGAGGACAGAGCCAGACACTAGATTAGAAATAGAGCCCAGACACTGGTGGTATACAACCTTAATTCTATCACTCGAGAGGCAGAGATTCATCTGGATCTCTGTGAGTTCAAGGTCACCCTGGAAACAGAGCCAGGCAGTGGTGGCACACACCTTTAATCCTAGTACTGGGAAGCACACATGCCTTTAATCCCAGGAAGTAATGTCTGGGCAGAGAAAGGTATATAAGGCATCAGGAAACAGGAACTCACTCTCTTGAGGCTGAGGATTTTTAGAGGTAAGAATATGGCTGGCTTGTTCTGTTTCTCTAATCTTTCAGCTTTCACCCCAATATCTGGCTCTGGGTTTTTTTTATTAATAAGATCATTTAGCAATTCGTGTTACATTACAGATGTCATAATCACAGACTATATGCCAGTCTCACTAGCCAGGGAATTCATGTTCTGAGCAGTACCATTCTTCAGAGTTGTCATCCTCAGTTCCATTTCACACCCCTCCCCAAGTTTATCTAATTGTCTCTCTGATTCCATCTCACATAAACGCACCCATCTCTGGCCCAGGCTATGGTTTGCTCTTGCTGAATGGACAGCCATGGTTCCAGCACCGGCGAATGCTAACCCCAGCCTTCCACTATGACATTCTGAAGCCCTATGTAAAGACCATGGCTGACTCTGTACGGTTGATGTTGGTGAGTTCATTTGACTTTCTACTCTGTTCCCCTCAGATATGCTGTCCATTCTACAAGAGCTGCTGCTTCTGCAACTGTTACTACTACTACTACTACAGCTTCAGCAGCACCACCACCACCAGCAGCAGCAGCAGCATCTTCCTTCTCCTCTTGCTCCTCATACTCCCCTCTCTCTCCTTTCTCTCTCTCAAGTTCTATCTTCACCTACTTAGAGTGTACAACAACAAGCTCCACATGTGTATTCTACTAAGAATATAGGTTCTTCAAAAATAGCTGGACCAGAAATATTACAGTACCAGGATATGGCCATACTTTCTCATTGCCCAAGGCAAAGAAAATCATGGTAGATAGAGACTCCAATTCCCTCTTCAAATCCTCAACTTCAGAGGGACTTTCCAGGATGATACTGAGTCAGGGTTTCCCTTGGTCTCAGTGCTTCTGCATGGAGTTGAGTGGCTCAGCAGGGTAATGGATGCCAGATCCACATTGTCATAGCCAAGGCTGCCATACCACAAATTTTCAGCAGGACACTGGACTCTGACTCAATTGTTCTCGACAAGCTTTGATGAATACATAATAATTGAAGTCATTGGTGACCCCATTAGAAATGCCCGTAGTGGCTACTTGGGCTTTCTTATGGTTCGATACATGAAAGTTCTACCATTATCTCAGGTTGGGCTCAGCTCTCAAACACTGATAGATCATCTTCTTTACCCTCCCTAAAACAGCATTGCTTGTCAGATAAAATATTGTAACTAGTTGCAAACATTCTGAAACTTGTTTCCTGTCTTATAAGTTTGTAAAGGACTTAGAACATGGTATCTGAAAATATAGGGAAATAATAAAGTCTATTGAGCACAAGTCTTCTGTGGAAATTAGGTCACTGTTCCTTCCCATTGCAGGACAAATGGGAACAGCTGGCTGCTCAGGACTCCTCTATAGAGATCTTTCAGCCCATCTCCTTGATGACCCTAGACACCGTCATGAAGTGTGCCTTCAGCCACAAGGGTAGTGTCCAGGTGGATAGGTGAGTGACAACCCTTGAACTTCAGGGCCTTTGGTCTTACCAACTGGTATAGCCTCATCTGACATGCAGGTGGGGCAGCTTGGATACTTGCCTCCACAAAAAAAAAAAAAAAAGAAAAAAGAAAAAGAAAAAGAAAAAAAAAAACCAAGAGTCTGACTCCAGCCCAAGGTCAGTTCCTGACAAAATTCAACCCTGTACCAACCACAGAGCACTGATCCCTAGCTGAGGTGGATGCCTAGATAGACATGCCCCCTTCTGCAGTCTTGAAAATTACAAGGGTTATAAGACAGAATTAATGTGTGCCTCAATGCTGTCTGTCTTACCATACAGAAAATCTCTTCCCAGAGTCCATTTTACCTGCTGGTCAGATCTCTCTGCAGTCTAATAATCTATTCTGTATCTTCCTCAGAAATTACAAGACCTACATCCAGGCCATTGGGGACCTCAACAACCTGTTCTATTCCCGTGTGCGGAACATCTTTCATCAGAATGACACTATCTACAGTCTGTCCTCCAATGGCCGCTTGGCCAGCCATGCCTGTCAGCTTGCTCATGATCACACAGGTTCTGTCTGTACTTCCTCTCTCTCCTCCTTTCCCAGGGTTAGCTCAAAGGGGCTGGCTGTTGATGACCTCTGAGGCAGATCTAGGCCCTTCAGTGCCCCTATAGCACCTGGGTCACACACACGTGGCTACTTTCACACTGCAAATGTCTGAGTTGGGAATCTCAGAAGGCCAGGTGCTATGTGGATGTCATCACATTGGAAAAGTTTAGTGAGATGTGACCCATCAGCTCAAGCAGAACTTCCTTGGCCCGTGGTCCTGAGAGGAGGTCTAACCTACATCAGATGGTACAGGTCTTCTAATGTTGCCCAGTCCTTACTTACTCACCTATACATAGCACGTAGCTTTAGGCAAGGAGACACATGGAGCTATGTGGGGTGACTGTAGCTCTCAGGCCTATGTGATAACTGATGTTCTGGAACAGATGGAGTGATCAAGATGAGAAAGGATCAGCTGCAGGATGAGGGAGAGCTGGAGAAGGTCAAAAAGAAGAGGCGTTTGGATTTTCTGGACATTCTCTTGTTTGCCAGAGTGAGTGTGTGTCACAGAGGCCTGTGTATCACAGAGAGTCTGCCCGGGAGCACACAGCAAGGAACAAGCACAGCTCTGATGACACCTGTTGCCTCCCCCAGATGGAGAATGGGGATAGCTTGTCTGACAAGGACCTACGTGCAGAGGTGGACACATTCATGTTCGAGGGCCATGACACCACAGCCAGTGGAGTCTCATGGATCTTCTATGCTCTGGCCACACACCCTGAACACCAGCAGAGGTGCAGGGAGGAAGTTCAGAGCCTCCTGGGGGATGGATCGTCCATCACCTGGTAAGCGTTCAAAAGGTGGAAGAACCTTTATATTTGGGCAGGGAAGAGGCCTGGTCTCCAGTCTACCTGCCCTTCATGATGAACCTTGTTTTAGGGATGACCTGGACCAAATGCCCTATACCACCATGTGCATCAAGGAGGCCCTGAGGCTCTACCCACCTGTCCCAGGCATTGTTAGAGAGCTCAGCAAACCTATCACCTTCCCTGATGGCCGCTCTTTACCCAAAGGTATGAGTTTCCCAGGCCCATTCACCTAAACTCCTTCCAGAGACAAGGAAGGATCAAAAGTCTGTGTGCTTCAACAGTCCTGAAACCCTTACTCATAAGGGTATATTCTTTTTACTCATAAAGTGCATCTTCTATGTGGGTCATAAGCTTAAATAACCCCCTATAAAGTTAAATGATCTCCAATACTGCTGTTTTGCATGAATAATTGTAAGCATCTCTTGCTCATCCGCTAACACTCCTTCTTTTGAATCCATGTCCTTATCATGAGGCATTCATTCCAGTGTGGGAACACTGACATTCTTGGATTCTTATACTCCAAACAAAATTCCAGATGCCAACACTATGTAATTCTTAGCCACTCTTCACGTGTCCTTCCTGTCACATGTGTGTGCGTTTATGGTGGGGCTGGGAACACAGGTGTATGTTTGCACCTACAAGTGGAAGTCAAAGGTCAACATTAGTTTCATTCAGCAGGTACTGTTTGCCGTGATACTTTTAGCTCAGGAGGTCTCTCACTGACCTGTAACTCACCTATCAGGGTAGGCTGGATGGTCAGTGGGCACCTGCCCCCACCTCACCAGCAATGTGATGACAAACTGTGTGACTACACACAGCTTTTTATACGGGCTCTGCAAATGAAATATAGGTCCCCATGCTTGCACAACAAACACCTTACCAGTTTATCTGTCTCTCCATACCAATTGTCACATCTTTTTTTTTTATCAACCTCTACATTTGATATTAGTTTGTGGAATTTTTATTTTTAAGAATTGCTATTTATATATAAATCAGTAAATACAATGTGTGGTATTGCATTCCCCCAAATATTGTGTATGCTAATAAACTTATCTGGGGTCAGAGACAGAGCAGCCACAATATTAAACATGAGGATAGGCAGTGGTAGCACACGCCTTTAATCCTAGCATTCCAGAGCCAGAAATCCCTCTGGATCTCTGTAAATTCAAGGCCACTTTGGAAACGGCCAGGCGTGGTGACACATGCCTTTAATCCCAGGGAGTGAGCCTTTAATCCCAGGGAGTGGTGGTAGAAAGCAGAAAGGTATATAAGGCGTGAGGACCAGAAACTAGAGGCATTTGGCCTGGAGAAGCATTTGACCTGGTTAAGCTTTCAGGCTTCTAGCAGCACAGTTCAGCCGAGACCCATTCGAGATGAGGACTCAGAGACCTCCAGTCTGAGGAAACAAGACCAACTGAGGATCCAGCGAGGTGAGGTAGCTGTGGCTTGTTCTGTCTCTCTGACCTTCCAGTGTTCACCCCAATAACTGGCCTCAGGTTTGTTTTATTAATAAGAACTTTTAAGATTCCTGCTACAACAATATGACTCCAGACTCTTGCCAAGGCTATTGGTTACTCTCCATAACTTGATGGTAAGAGGAAATGACCTGATGTCCAACTAGCAGCCCTAATTTTTAACCCAAATATTGAATAGAATTTTTCTTCAAATTTGTTTCACTGGTAGTTTTACATTTATACATGTATAAAACACACACACACACACACACACACACAACATGACTCAATCTTTGGAAAATTCTTCACAAAAAAACCTTAGAATATGGTACTATGACTTCAGCTCTCAAGTACTAATTGCTGGCTTGTATAGGATAGATAAAGAATCATACAGGAGCTAGGGAGATGTGTTTCTTTCTTGGGTCAAAGCAAATGAAGGAGATCAATGATCCTATGACATGAGTCATATATAGCCCAGTCTCTGGTTGACAGCAGAGGTGAACTGATGAGCATACACTGCACCCCTGCAACATCAGCAAATCACCCTTTGTCTCACACCTCATTCTGTCAAAATCTTAGTTCCACCAGATACTACTTTTTGGATAATATATAATCCCTCTCTGAAACTTTATCAACTCACCTGAAAAACCAGACTAAAACACCTGAGAGATCATTGTGGGGCCTGAATTACTATACATCTTTACTGAAAATCCTTTATCAAATTTAAGTTCTAGTTTGATTTACTCCCAAAAGTCAGGTTCATGTCTTTCTTGCTTCTCTTTCTTTAACTCCATTTTTATACTCCTCATTTGTGCCTCAAGCTCATTTCAAAGTCACCCACATCTCCTAAAGTGATGATCTGTAGTATCCAGACCTTTTGTGCATGCATGTCCCCTGCTGTCTCAGGAACCGAGGATTCACAACCTGGGTATAACCCATCTGCTCTCCTATTCCTATCTGCTCCACAGGTGTCTCAGTCACACTCTCCATTTATGCACTTCACCACAACCCGAAGGTGTGGCCAAACCCAGAGGTAGGAGGCCCCAGAGAAGGCATGGGAAGCTCTCTCCAGACCAATAGTTCCTGCTCTTCCCACCTCTAGGTATTGCCTCCTGGTGGGTTGAAAGCAGGAGTTTAACCTCTACCTCTCCTGACTGAGGTGCTCTCTCCCTGCAGGTGTTTGACCCTTCCAGGTTTGCACCAGATTCTCCCCGACATAGCCACTCATTCCTGCCCTTCTCAGGAGGAGCAAGGTGAGACAACCTGTGTATATTGATGGGATATAATGTGGGGAGTATTTGTAGGATACCTTGATGTTTTTCCCTCCTGCGTACATGACATCTCCAGGTATATCCTTATTGGTGGACATGATGGAAAAACTCCTTGGGGATGTGTCTGCGCACAATGGGAGGGTAGCATTTCAGAAGACACTATGAAGACATTAACCCATTGCCCTTCCCATTGGCCAGACAAATTTTTATGTCAGTGGATACCACACACTTGCATGTGTTCTGATATTTCCCTCACTTTAGGGGCAGTACTTTAAGTTGATTTATTTTAACTTTAGGTGTCTAGGTTTTCAAGTTTCAGAATTCTTAAAGGTCCTGCCTTTTTCCACACCTCAGCCAGGCCCACCACCCTTGTTGGGTAGTTCTCTAAGTCCAGAATCACGGTGGCAAGTGATTAGTTTGCTTGAGTGTATGCATGGACAACTGTCCAGTCAGATGCTTGAGGTGTTACAGTGAGTCTTTTAAGGAAAGGTTTATGCCAAGTGCATCGACTCCTCCTGTGCATCACTCCCAGTACAACCTAAGAATCAGTGCTGATGTTCACAGCCCTCTCCTGATTGCCCAATGGCCAAACCTTGACAGAGAATATATATTCCTTGAAGTTACACTTAGAGCCTGAGTGGTCTCTCTTCAGACAAAAAGCATTGAAGAGGAGGAGAATACACTCTTTTTGAGTATACTCTCTGTTTTATAAATAACACATAGCATTTTTTAAGGTTCCTGGTGAGTGAAATGTAAAACACTCTTGAAATAGCTACTGAACCAGACAAAGGCTTTCCAATGGCTTCTAGGAAAATCCTCGAAGGATCCCCCTGGGACCTGACTGACTGTGACCTTTACAAGGCAGTGCAGAAGCACGTGTTTCTGAGTCTATAATTCATGAATTCCTCAAGTGGCGAATAAGCTTTCACAGACAGGCTTTAAGCCAGTTGTTCTTCCAGACACAGGCTATCTAGCTTTTGGTGTACTTCAGGACTGAATATTCCCACCTCTGCTCACTGCAAACCATGTCACTGATACTCGAAGGCAGGAGAGTATTGGGTAACTCAACTTAAGTTGGAATGAACCATACTGCTACTGGTGTTTTCTGAGACAGTCTCAGGCTTGTCTGGAGCTCATGATCCCTCTACCTCAACTTCCCAAGTTCTGAAATTCAGGTACAGACGACTCTACCTTGCTTTGTTCCAAAGTATTTTAATTTTCATTGTATTTCATTCCATTTTTTCATTTCTTAAATTCAAATGAATTAAATTTTAGAGTCAATAAAAATAATTATTTTAAATGTAAAATAACTTATGAAGGCATTCCTGTGTGTCAGGTGCTATGCTACATAAAAACATGGGAATGAATGATACGATCCTATCCCTGCCTCCAGTTCAAAACTGTATTCCACAAGACAAATATGTCTGTGGTCAAAAATATATTCTTCCTCCATTCTTTCACTCATTCATCGAGCAGTTTGCAAAATGTTCCATGTTCCTGACATCATCCCATGCCCTGACTATGGCATACCCTTGAATATAGCACTGGTGGTGCCTTGGGTGCCCAGAAGCAACAGGACAGTCAGCAAAGTAACGAAGCCAGTTGATCATTGGCCTGAGCTTTGGGAATATGCAACCTGTTAAGGTGTTTTTAACACCTTAACAAGTTGATCTGAAGTAGGAAGTGAGATGGGTGGGAAAGAGGTGAGGGCACCAGGCAGGACAGGGTATGGCTGTAGCTAGGCATCTGAATACAGCCCTACCTGATAAAGTACAGAGGGTCATTGTGGTAGGAGGGTCAGGAAGACCAGGAAAGAAGACTGGAGGAGAAACAAGGGACAATTTTGAAATAGAGTTAGGAGGCTAGAGATGCTGAAGGATGAAGGAGGTAGAGGTACCCTAAGTAGGATGCAAATGGGATAGCCAATTGAGAAGCCCCAACTCAGTTCCCCTATAGGATCTTCCTACTGAAATCTCACTTCACTCTTTGGAACTCATGGCCAAGATCTCCCTGGATGGAGTAAACTATGCAATGCTTAACTTATTAAACAATTCACAAGTTTGAGCTCTAATCCTAAGAATACTGGACTAATAGATTTTGTAACTCTAAAACAACTAGGGTCAAAGTAGTCTTGAAAAATGTAGAGGCTGTATCAAAATAAGGAGAGCCAAGGCCTGAGGAAGAAGTGGGTGTGGCCTGTAATGACGAAGGTTAGACTGGACCTGTGAAGGCAGGGCTTGAATGATGTTCTGGGGTCAGATGTCATTGAGTTTTATTGTTCCTTTCTGACCCAGGAACTGCATTGGGAAGCAGTTTGCCATGAATGAGCTGAAGGTGGTGGTGGCCCTGACCCTGCTCCGCTTTGAGCTGCTGCCAGATCCCACCAGGGTCCCCATCCTCTTACCACGACTTGTGTTGAAATCCAAGAATGGGATCTACCTGTATCTCAAGAAGATCCACTAATTCTGGTAGGGACAAGGACAGACTCTATGAGCACACTGCCTGACATCCTGTCTTCAGGCCATCTGTTCCTGTCACCATCTTACTTTCTGTCTGCTCATCTTTCTTCACCCCTGCTTGCTCCTGTGCCGCCAATCCTCCTGTCTGTCCATCTCTCTCTCTCCTTCCTCTACATTCCCTAGTTTCTGTCTGTATCCTACTACCCACATCTGGTCCCTAATCTCCTCTGTCCTCTACCTCCACTCCTTGCTTCTTATGTTTCTGTCATCTTATTTTTCCCTACATGACTTCTTCATTACATCAATAATCAACTGTCACAACCCTTGGTTGTCTAAGTGACAGAAAGATCTTATCTTACAGTTCTGGATCTCAGAAGTCTGAAATGGTTGTCACTGGCAGAAAACCAAGTTGTTGGTGTGGTGAGCCTCCTCCTGAAGAGTTCTCTGGAGAGTCCTTCTCCTCTACTTTCAGTATAAATGATCATTCCTTGGCACTGGACTGTCACCCCTGCTTTAAAGCCAGCATCCTCCGAACCCCTCTTTTCTAACTTCCTTTCCTTTTGAAAAGACTCTTGTGACATCATCAACCTCACTAAAAAAAATCCAAGATAATTTTCCAGCTCAGTATGTCTTACTCAATCCAACATACGAAGCTTTTTTGAATTATGAGGAAATAAACATTCATGGGCTCTAAGACTTAGGCTTGATCATCATTGTGAAACCTGGCATCCCCTTTACAGGACTGTCACCTGGCCTGTTTGTCTACTTCTCTCCTGCACAGTATCTCTCTACCTGACTGTCCTTCACACAAGTTTCTCCATCTTCCCTCCTTTCAGCAATAAAGTTCCCAGTGTCACACATGGTCTTTGTCATGTTCCCACATTGCTTCAAACTGCTCCTGGACCAGGATTCATGACGCCATGGACAGACTTCGCTGGTATGCCATGTTCTGCTTCTTAGAACGGGCTTCTCTTGAAGCCACTGTCTGCAACCAGGACCTCCTTCCTAGTTTCCAAACCTACCAGTTTGCTGGGCTAAAGCAGGCTGGTTCTGAGGAAGGGCAAGAGAGGATAGACTAGATACTCAGTGCCTGACCAAGGGGAGAGCTGGGCAGGAACATGAGCTCAAATCGTCATGCAAGAATGTTCAAGCAATATAGAAAGTCTCACGCTGGCCATGCTAAGAGAACACAGGAAAAGTAAGAGCACAGAACTCTGGGTGCTCAGCCAAGGACAAGCACTCTAACCACAAGATTCCAAATGGGATGAAATGTGTAACTGAAAGTGATGCTACTGCCTGGAAGCAATGAGCAAGACTTAGGCTCAGTTCACTGTTCCATGCATTCACGCTCCATAACACACACAAAGTGACACTCATGTAAGCACTCTATACACACCCATAACACATTCTACCCACACGCGTGCACATGCATGTGCATGCCCAAGACCAATAGAGTCTCAGGCTGTGTTCGAAAGTAATAAAGATGAAGCTGTAGGCATCTGTGATGGCCACCAGTCCCAGTGTCCACTTTCCCTCACTCAGGAGGACCCAATACACACACACACACACACACACACACACACACACACACACACACACA
>CABHPR010130306.1:9353-48576 GCA_902168415.1 Peromyscus melanophrys
GTGTGTGTGTGTGTGTGTGTGTGTGTGTGTGTGTGTGTGACAGAGGGAGAGAGAAAGAGGGAGAGACAGAGAGAGAGAGAGAGAAAGGGAGAGAGGGAGGGAGGGAGGGAGGGAGGGAGGGAGGGAGGGGGGGAGGCGGGGAGGCGGGGAGGCATGGCATGGTATGGGTGTGGAAGTTAGAGGATAATTCCACGGAGTCTGTTCTCCCCTTCCACCTCTACATTGGCTCCAGGGGTCGAACTCCGGCTGTCAGGCTTGCACTGTAAGCACATGTGTCTGTTGAGCCATCTCCATGGATCCCAGAACAAGCCCTTCCAATTCTACCTTGCTTCTCAAATCCTCCCCTTTCCTATGTCTCCTGCAACCTTGCCCACAAGTTATGCTTTCTCTTTCAAATGTCTGGCCACTCCCTTCTTTCATGACTCTAACCATGAAAAAAAATAATTCCACTCAAAGATCCACCACTCTTTCATCTTTTTGTCCCTTTAGTGAGTCCTTTCTCCCTTTCCAACCAACACCTTAAACGGAGATGCCTGGCTCAGGTCCTGCCTGCTCCTTGTCATGGTGGCATTTGAGTGCCATCCACATGAGCTGAATCATCAGGGCTGCCCACTGTGTACTGAAGTGACTTTCAGGCTTATGGCACTTGACCTTTGTGGCAGTGTAGAGATGTTTCACTATTCCATCCTTGAAAATCATTCACCTCCCTGATTTCCAGTAACTCTTGCCAACATCTCGTGGTTTTGTTTCCTTTCTTCCTTGTTTCTCTCCCACTATTTCCTTTGTCTCTGTCTGTTTCTGGATCCTAATGGCTCCCTCAGGAAAGGGGATGAGAAGGTGTGGAGTCAATGGCACAAACCCCGGGGGTCAGTTGAAGGCAAATAACAAACCCCTTTATTCAATAATGGGGAAGGCTTTATATACCCTCCTCCCAGCAGCACCTAAGCTGTATCCCAATCTGGTGGCATTGTGTGGCCATCCCTCACTGGCTGGTCATGATCAGGAACTCTGGCAGCATCTGTTCCTAGGCCCTCAGGCAGACTTCAGGTTGGCTCATAAGGAAGTACGTTATGTGCATGCCTTGGCAACTAGTTGGAGCCAATTTCCTCAACCCTATGGGCATGTTCTACTACATCTGTCTTTTTCTTGTTGGTTTGGAGGGTAGAACTCTAGAACTAATGCATGCCAGGCAAGGGCTCTCTTTCTACCAGGTCCAATTAGTTACTAACTTTCCCTCTGCTTCCTAGGCATCTCACAAACCTCAACCTTTTTTTTTATGCCCCATGCTACTTCCTTACCCATGTAGATTCACTCTCTAACATTTCCTTTCCCATCATACCATGCCATTCAGGACTTTGTATTTCTTGTATTGAGGCATATAGCATATTTTATATCTTTGTCGTAACACTTTTCACAGGTACTGCACATGAAGATGCAAGAGATGGGAAAGGACCTCCTTACTTTCATTGTTGAATTACCTATATCAACCTGGCCCAGGGGCCTGTGAAACCAAGTTTAATTCAGCTGGCCAAATCTGTACACACAGAAGAAATGACACAACCTCCCTGCACTAAGCTTTCAGGGCCAGACATTTGCATGACCTCTATCATTCACTTCCTTTGTAACTTAGAGGGTACAGTACTTTCTACTAAAGACCACAAAAGCATCCAAAGATATTAAAAGGTTAAATGACCCCTAAAACAACATTATATTTTCTATAGGCAAGGGTCGAGGTATATTAATTTATTTCACCATTTCATATGCAATTTCTGCCCATCTGCGTTACATGTGGACTCCCCACAATGAGTTGCCGTCAATGTCTGAGTCTGCAGAATAAATCTTGGCTCTGCTCAAGTCAATGGTCTCTTGTGGGTCTCTTGCTTTATCCTTCTGTGATTTTTTTTTTAGATAAATAAGCCCATTAGGTGGGAGGAGGGAAATTGCAATCCCTAATGATGTCCTGAAATAATGGTGTGGCTCAAAAAGGCAAGTGCTTTATTTTTAGGGACAGGAAGTTAGCCTCAATATTTCAAGGTTCCAAAAGTGTGATTCATCTTTGGGAAAAAACGATGTAAGAAAGCAATATATCCTTTTGAATACAGGTCAAAAGTTGAAGGCATAGCATATGTGATTATATAAGAAATATTGCAATAAATCATAACAATTGAGACATTCTGCTCTTCAATGAAATCCTCAGCATAACAAATAGCTCCAGAATATAAGACCATAATTAAAACTAAGATAAGATTAAAATATTATATCATAACTTATCCTACTACATTTAGCCACTTTGATTAAGTTGGAAGAAGTTTTATTGGCTGCTAAGAATACATAAGTAGTTTTCAATTAATTTGTTACAGATAAAAAATAATAAGTTGTCTCCTCTAAATAAATTGATATTTATATTTCATCATTCTTTTTTATTCAAATATTTACACTTGAAAATTTCAACTTTTGTTATAAATTTATCTCATTATTCCCACAGCACCGAGAGTGATATACCTTATATTTACACAGTGTCTTATTTTCTACTATGTCTTTTTTGACCTATCTCACTATATCTAAGTCTCACATTAATCTTATGAAGTAGATAAGCCAGATATAATTTCACAGATGAAGGAACTGTCACCTCATCCACAGTCACATGAGTAGCAGCAGGACTGGGGGAAATTCTGATATTTAGCCTAGTGCTCTTTGAAACTCATCAACGATTCCAAACTCAGAAAATAAATCTCTCTCTGACTTTTCTAGAAACGAGCATTGGATTTGCAGGGAGTGTGCAGATTCTGAATTGCTTGCTGACTTTTGATCACTCCTTTCTTTTTGCCATTTCAAAACCAAAATGGCAAAGCTTGGGAAGGTGTCCAAGTTTTACGCAGTGAAAACTTTACTTCTTGGGACTTGGAAAAGTCCACTTGATTCTGTCAAAGTAGGGAAAACTGTCACTCATGTAAAATTCATAAGACAAATGAATTTTTAAAACTTGCAAAGATGCCCAAGTTATAACCTCACAAACTGTGTTTCAAAATGCTCCAGTGGTCTTCTGCATCTAGCCAACACAACATAACTTGTACCAGAAAGGCCCTCTCACAAGAAACAGATAAAACTAGATGAAAATTATGAAATAATTATTTTCAGATGCTAAGAAAGAGTCAGCACAGGTCTGTGAACCATGAGTAAAGAAACCATAAGATAAGCCTTCCAGGGACCCAGCAGCCTGTCTGGGAACACTGGCAAGTGGTTCAGGGAGCTGTGTCCTGAGGCCACTATTAGAGCTCTGAGTTACAGTCTCTTTCCCCCAGGAAGCATGTGACCCTTTCTTCTTTGTGCCAACTCTCGACAGTTTGTCTAATGAAAGCGATCGCTGGTGACCATCCCACGCAGAAAAGCAAGCCCATCCTTGTCACTTAATTCCTTTCACTTTCATTCGTGTATTGCATTTGCCACTTCTTAGCTTTATTTCATTATATTTGCTTGTTTGTGGTCCATTTCCCATTAGACTGGAAGTTTCACAGTAGCACTAGTTCTGATTTGCCTACTGCTACACCTATGCTCCTGGCACAAAAGAGAGACCGAGTCTACCTTTGTTTAATGGAGCTGAGGATTTGTGTTCATATAAATATTATCTTTATGCTTAAATGTATCGGTGTCAAAAATGAGAGTGGCATATTAATAAGCATGTGATATAAGTAGGTAAAACCAAAAATCCCTTAGGGGAAATGAAAAGATGCTGATGTGGACAAAGAAAAACAGAAAGATCTAGTAACAATCTTTGTCATTGTCACTTTGCTTGGAGTTTATGTTCTTGAAAACATTTTGCCATTTTGCAAGTTCCATACTGTTTTCTAAGTGATGTTCCTCAAATATTGAACTGTGGTTGCATGATGACATCAGCAAGTGCCATATTAAACTGATCCTGCCTCCTAGTTTCTGGTGCATGAAAACCCATCTTCCTCCTTTTATGCATTCAACAAAAATAGGCTAACACTTCATATGTGTCAGGGACAAACACGTTTGAAGTTGAGGACGAGCACAGTAGGGATGAAGCCAACAGTCTAGTGAGGGAAGCAGATCTGAGAACAAGTATGGAGGACACTGACTAGTACTAAAGTAAAAGTCTGTACAGATTGCTAAGGAAACTCAACAAAGGGCATTTAACTTAGACCAGCTATAGGGAGAAGGACTGTAAGAAAACTATGTATATGCTGAGCCCAAAAACATGTGCTTATTTTGCATGCAGAAGGAGGCAAAGAAATAAGAAAAATCCACAAGTCCAGATATATATGAAAGCTCACACTATAGACATCTACAGGAAGTTCTGTGTTGGACCAAAATCAATATAAGAATAAGAGGCCAGATCAAGAATATTCAAACAGTTCATTAAAGAAATAGATCTATTCATAGACTGTTGCTTGAATTCAATTCAAAATAATAAGGACCTGATCCAAATTAATAATGGTAGGGAGAAAGAGATGGGGAAGCATGATGGATGAAAGGGGCAGAACTAATCATGAGTCTTAGCTGTTGATCAAACACCAAATGTCATGGGCAAGGAAGGACTGGGTTTTCTGAGTAGATGGCTCTGTGGATGGTATGCCTTCACTAAGAGAGATCCATTGGTGACTGTCATTTATGTTGGTGATGTTTTTGTACATATCCCAAACTCAGGAAAGTCCTGAGGACTGACATCTAACTTTCCTTACAGGCAAAATGAGCATGCAAACATGTTTATCTTTTTGATACACGCACTGTGAAGCCATGGGAATAGATAAAAACATATCACAAAACAGCAAAGGACCTCACGTCAAAAGTGGTGCTCTGACTGGCATTTCATTGCTGAAATAAATATCATGACCAGAACAAGTGAGTCTCTAATTTTTGTGCCTGCTCTTGGGACTCTTTTCATCCTGTTGGGTTGCCAGGTCCAACTTCAATATGATTAGCTTTTGCTTCAACTTATTATATTTTATTTTGTCATGTTTAACCGTTGTCTCTTTGAAGCCTGTTCCTATCTAATGAGAAACATAAAATGGAGTGGATCCAGAGGGGAAGGGAGAAAGAAGGACCTGGGAGAAGTGAAGGGAGGGGAAACTATAATCAGATTACATTGTGTGAGAAAAGAATCTATTTTTCAATAAAAGGAAAAATATTAAAATAATAATGAATACCACATAATAATAACAATAATAACTGAAACAGTACATAGTCTCTTTAGTGCTATAGGTATAATAGAGCTACAATGTTGTGATTGTCTGGGGTAAGTCAACAGTAATCTACTCTTTTTCTGCACAGCTATGTGTATTTTTAAAAAATTGAGTCCTCTTTATTGAGTTGACTCCCTCAAGTAAATTAAAATTATAACCAAAATAAATGATAGAATGAATGAATACCATGGCCAGAGAAAACTTCGGGAGGAAAGGTTTAATTGGTTTACAGGTTATACTGTAATATACTTATCATCAAGGGATGCCACAGCAAGAGCTCAGGGCAGGAACCTGCAGGCTGGACTTGAAGTGACATCACAGAGGGATGCTGCTTACTGACTTGCTTCCTCTGGCTTGCTTACCAGCCTTTCTTCTACAGACCAGTCCTGCCTACCTAGGGATGGCACCACCCACCACAGGCTGGGCCCTCCTTCATCAGCTAACAATTAAGAATGCTTTGCAGACATGGCCACAGGCCAATATGATCTGAGAAATTCTTCAGTTGAGGATCCCTCCTCCTGGGTGACTCTAGGTTTGTGCCAAGTTGACAGCTGAAGCTATCTCTAACACGTGGCAAAAGGCAGTTTTCAAGGAAAATATGTGTATAGAATTTTTGTATAAGCAAACATCTTTTCTTGTTCCAGATCCAAGTGGGATGTAACTAACTTCTGACAGTGATTTCAAACACGAGTTTCTGTCAAAATAAAGGGAATTACCTGAGCAGTGGAGACACTAATGCTGAGCATCTACCAGTTGTAAAATATGAGAGGAAACTTTGTGGACACGGGCTAGTGACAGTGGCTCCATATCTTCAACAAGGATCACTTTCCTTCAATCTGACTTTTATAACAGACTGCTCTTCTCTACAAATTCCACTCCTGACACCCCCTCCTTCTCTGCTTCCATCAGCTCAGGAGTGTAATATTAGCTACTTAGAATGTACATCACAATCTCATGATTGATCTTCAACAATCTGATAAATCCAGAGAGAATCCAACTGTGGTTCTACCAAGTTTTCTGGTGTATTTCTGGTGGTAAAGTGATTTTTGGTTTTTTGTTTGTTGTTTTTAAGAATTTATCTTATTTTACTTTAGTATATGTGTCTATGTATGTGCATGTAAATATGTTTATGCAAGTACCCATAGAGGCCAGAAGGGGGCATTAGACCCCAGAAGCTGGAATTAAACATATTTGTTGAGCCACTTGATGTGGGTGCTGGAATCTGAATGCCACTTGTCCACCTCTCCAGACCACTGGGTATAAAGTTTTATAGTATTTGCAAGGATAAAATAATTGATATTCATTTGCACAAAGAGTTCCCAAATTGTACCAACTTCAAGTTCTATACAGCTGGCTCTGCTACTAGGTAAGGGTTATAAATCCAATGTCACAGGAAATAGATTAATAAAGTTAATGTAATATTTGTGCTGGCTAGTTTTATGTCAACTTGACACAAACTATAGTATTTTGGAAGAGTATTCTCATTTTCTCATTGAGAAAATGTCCTCATCAAACTAGCCTGTGGGGTCATTTTCTTGATTGAAGACTGATGTGAGAGGGTCTAGCCCATTGTGGGTGGTGCCACCTGCTGGGCTGACAGTACTGGGTCCTGTAAGAAAGCAGTAAGCAAGCCATATGGAGTGTCTTAGTTAGGGTTTTTATTGCTGTGAAGAGACGCCACGATCACAACAACTCTTACAAAGGAAAACATTTAATTGGAGTGGCTACAGTTTCAAAGGTTTAGTCCATGATCACCATGGCAGGACACGGCAGAGTGCAGGCAGACATGGTGCGATGATATACTGTGTACCCTAATAAAGCTTTCCTGAAGATCAGAAATAGAATAAGTCACTAGATTAGACACAGAGGTCAGGCAGTGGTGGTATACACCCTTAATCTTATCACTCGGGAGGCAGAGATCTGTCTGGATTTCTGAGAGTTCAAGGCCACACTGGAAACAGAGCCAGGTAGTGGTGTTACACATCTTTAATCCCAGTACTGGGAAGCACACATACCTTTAATCCCGGGAAGTGAAGTCTGGGCAAAGAAAGGTATATAAGGCGTGAGAAAACAGGAACTCACTCTCCTTAGGCTGAGGATTTCATAAGAGGTAAGAACGAGTGGCTGGCTGCTCTGCTTCTCTGATCTTTCAGCTTTCACCCCAATATCTGGTTCTGGGTTTTTTATTATAACACCAATTAAATTTTGTGCTATACATGGTACTGGAGAAAGAGCTGAGAGTTTTACTGGCTCAGGCAACTGGAAAAAAAAAGTTTCACTGTGTGTGTGTTTGTGTGTGTGTGTGTGTGTGTGTGTGTGTGTGTGTGTGTGTGTGTGTGTGTGTGTGTGTCTTGAGCAGATATGAGACCTCAAAGCTCGCCTCCACAGTAACACACTTCCACCAACAAGACCACACCTACTCCAAAAGGCCACATCTCCTAAGAGTGCCATACCCTTTGGGGGCCATTTTCTTTCAAACCACCACAGGGAACAAGCCAGTAAGCAGCACATCTCCATGGTATCTGCTTCAGTTCCTCCCTCCAGTTCCTACTCTACCTTCTTTAGTTCCTTCCTGACTTCTCTCAGTGATAGACTACATTGCCTTGAATTATAAAATGAAGTAAACTCTTTTCTCCCCAAGTTGTTTTTGCTCATGATATTTAATTGCAGCAATAGAAACCCTAAGTTAATATTTTATTCATCAAATTTTTATCAGTCAGAAAGGTGGTCCTCACATTCAGGTCTTCTGCAAGCTCTCTCTACTCTAACATGTGTTCTCTGTTTACACATTTCAGTGACCCAGTGGAGAGTTCAGAACCTTATGGTTCAATACAGACTTAACAATTACAAAACCACATCCTTGAGGAAATATTGCCAACAGACACAATAGTGGGATACAGAGAAGAAGTTCTTGGTGTTTATTTTTAAATAATTCACTCACGGATGGTTGAATTGTGCCAAGTACTGTAAACATTTGCTCATGTAAAAGAAAGTTGTTTTCCTTATGTGAAGAAATTAAAATGTAGGAGACAGACCACTTCTGTTTATTCTGCACTCAGTTATTGATATTTTTATGGCTTGGACTGCATGATTAAACATCCAGCACCTCCCGACGTTCTAATCTACATAAATTTGAATCAGACATTTGGGTTCAGGTTTTATTCTCCATCCTTTGAGCCCTTTCCCGTCAAGTGCATTAGCACCTTCATGTCACTGAGAAATTTTGTCCTAAATTTGAATAATGGGAAGAGAATCATTTACTCCAGCAGCTGAATTTTTAATTAATTAATTTTATAGTATCATACTTACACACGTGCACTGTGAGCATATTTACCCATTCACCTCTTGCACCACCCGCCCCCTCTGAAAACTTTTTCCCAATTAGTCCCCTTCCTAGCTTCCTCTTCCTTCCTCCCACGGTGTTTTCCTCCTTCCTTTCCTCCCTTCTTTCCTTTTTTTTTTCCAGGTCACATATAGGCAGTCACAGGTGCTGTGCATTTGTGATACTTTAAGCACACCCACGCTGTTTCCAGAAGTCAGTGCTCCACTGCTCTCCTCCCCATCCTCTAACTCCCACAGTTCTGCTACCTCTTCTCCCTCGATGTGATCTGGGCTTCGGAGGTGTGATATCAATGTCCCACCTAGAGCTAAACATTCACAGTTGAGTTTTTAAACCTTCTATTTCCTTATGTAAGCCTTAACATACCATGAAATTAATTTTCAGTCTCTCTTTTAAAAAATTAAATTCTGTCTTCAATAAGGGCCAGAGAAGCAAGCACAGTTGTGCATGAGAGAAAGTACTTTAATATTTCCATATTGCCCTGGGATTCTTTGAACAAGCAAATTGTCTCTGCTTTGGAATCCTAGCCATTTATACAAAGCAGCATTTATTACCTTCTACTTCCAGTCTTTTCTCTTTAAGGTAACTTACAGGAAACCATGGCTCTGGGAATAGAGTAACTGAGTAAGAGCTATGGTTCCAGCTTAGTAGTTGTGTGAAATTAGCAAGGTACTTGAACTCTTCAGAATCCAGCTTCTCCTGTTAAATATGCATTTAAATACACACAGGTAGTGAGTGACTTCATGCAATATTTTTATCGTGTTTTATTTGACAGAAATAAGTTTGCTCTGGGACTCTGACCTCAAGGTCATTGAATGTATACAAGTTTAGAAAGCAATATCATGAATTATACTCTAAATACATAAAGAATTTAGTCACACTTTTCATCTCATGCTGCAAACCATAGGAAGCCTGATATATATTTTCATTAATTGGAAATGATTCCACATTCAATATTTCCTTTCGTTGGGAAATATCTACTTAGGTAGTAAGTATTGCTATCATGTAAGACTGGGTTTTGTCTTGGTCTCAGAATCTGACTGACCTTGAGTGATACCAAAAAGGCATTATTGATTACTCAATATTAGCATGTGATTTCTTGATACATCATTATCCTTAAAGTCAACTTCAATAAACGCTTTCTCACTGTATGGTGATAAAAATCATGGCAGTGGCTAAATGTACAATTAAACATAGGCAAAGTCTAACTTGGACCTGGAGCCATGAAACTAGACCAGAAATGCATATATAGTTGAGTGCACTAAAATCTTCATCAGAGATGGACACAGGTTAAGTGGAGTGGTCAAGGAGCTTCTTTGATGAAAAACTAGAAATCAAGGCTTCTAATTACTGTCTACTGACAATAGAAACTACTTCAAACATTCACAATAAAATAGCTAATGCTTAAAACTCCTAGGGTCAAGGAGAGACTATGTTTAAAATGTAGGTGGGAAGCAGCTTTAGATTTTAATTGTACATTGACCAAGATTTCATCTTATGCTTTGATCCACGTGAATGGGGTTAAAATTACGTAATGCCTATGTTCTTTGTTCCAATACAAATTTTTCTACCAGACTCTGAAATCCTAGTTAAACATATTTAATTTAGTTGCTTGCTTTTACTTGCAGTACTGATCATAAATTGAAATTTAATTATAAAAAGCATTTGACTAAATTAGCCTCAGAGTTCCTTTTATTGTTTTTATGCAGCAGATTAAAAATAATAATAAAATCAGGGGGAAACCCTAATAGAACAACCTCATATCCACTTTCTACCCATGGACTGATCCACATTAGAGTCCACTAAATAGTCTGATGAGACAAACATCAGAAGGATGTTCAGGAAGGACAGCTAGGAGCATATTTCAAAGTCGTGAATGCCAAGATGACATCATCATTAAACACTGTCGGTTCTGCACAATTATATGTCAGATGTACTGGACACATTTAATCTAGACAAATGTAAAGCAAGTGAATTCATGTAAGAATTTAGCTTCATGGTGTTGACTTTGCCACTGGAATAGGGAAAGAGGCAATATGTGTTGTCCCTTATGCTACAGCTGTTCCTAGATTGTTATGTGGCAGTTGCAAATAGCATGCTCTTCTCACAAATGCTTAACTCCACCGTTATGATAGCCTCTTTAAAATGTAGACATCATCCCAGTTGTTCACATCCAAGAGAGGATTATATAGGCAGATGGACATTTGAATTTCCAAAGAGAAGCTTTTTCCCTGATAATAGAGATAGTTTCTAAACCTCATGGTGGTAATAGGGCCTGACTGAACTCTAGTCTCAGGTATCTCCCTCTAATTAGTGTTGTAGAACCCTCCTAAACTCCTGGAACTCCGTGTCCTTCTAACTAAAATATTGGTCATTATGGTCCATCCTACACCAGAGTTCAATTCTCCAGACTGTCTAACTTCCTTGCTCAAAGGCTGAGCTCGCAGTTCATGTTTCATTGTTATAAATTTATGGCTACAATTTTTCTCTATTGAAGAATGGGGAATACACAAATAAGCAAATGAATCAATTACAAATGGTGATGCTTATATTGCAGACATGTCTAATGTGCCTTGTTCATTTTAGAATGCCTAATATGTATTCATTACATTTCCATATCTATCAACAGCATGAACAAAAGACATTTCTTCTAGAGAAGAAGAGACTCTCCCCATTGTTATTGTGAGGTGTATTGTTTTGTTTCTTCCTGTTTTATATTTATACAGGAAGAAGAAGCTATAGGTGAAAACACATATTCTACTCAGAAAATAAAAATGATGATTTCTGGGAAGAAATCAAATAGAAAATAAAATTGAAAGAGAAAGTGTTATAGAATTTCCAGCTATTAAATAGCATGTTCATGAATACTTTAAGTGGATATTTTAAGTGATTGTCTACGTTAAGTAGATATCAATTTGTTATTATTGTTGATTCTATGAAGTATATTCTGAAGCACTTCACAGAGGCTTTAATGTAAACTTTGGTGATTACAATAACCCCAAAAGTTATTCACTGAGAATGTTTAAAATGTGATGAGGAAATGCTGTGAACTTGCAGCTATGCTGAGAATTCACAGGTGTACTTCTCAGAGCTCATCTGTGCCCACAGTCTGGGATTACTGCTCTCCATGAGCTGCCTCCGTGCGCTCATTTACCTAACTCAGTACAACACCGGATGAAGTCTGAACAGCCATTTCTTCATCAAAGTCATTCTCACTTCACTAATGTTTATTTCATGAATCCAATGGGCATTGGTCTTCCTTGCCTTGGTGAATTTGAGGTTGGCTGCAACTTCATTAGTTTTCTAGGTAAAACAAAGCAAAAGAATACAACCTGAGAGGCTTAAAGCCAGAGAAAGACACTTTAACAGCATTCAGAGACTCTGAGTAGATGTCTCCTTGTCTCCTCTTAGTTTGTGACAGTGGCCACTAGTCTTCAGTGTTTCTGACCTGCAACTGTCTCAGGGAAGCCACAGGCCATCTCCCTCTTAGATATCTACATCATAACACAGCATTTTCTTTTTCATATGAGGATATCTGTCTAGTTGAATTAAGGGCTTAGCCTACTCCAGTGTGACCACATCTCAACCAATTATGTCTTCAATGGCCCGATTTTCAAGCTGGCTCATATTCTAGGTACCAGAAATGAGGATACACACAATTCAACCTGTAATTGTGAGAAGTCTTGCATTTTTCTTTGATAAACCCTCAAACCCCATGCTTGAGCATCTCCTTGGTCTCTTCTCCTCTGGGATACTTTAGGCTCCTCTTCTCTTCCTCCTTAGCCTCTCAACACCAGTGTACCCAACCCCCTGCTCATGACACACATCCTATAGTCTATGAGCCATCTGCTAAAGCCATCCATGCCCCAGATTTTACTATGGGCTACTCAGTACTTCTCATCATGGCCTCTCTTCTGAGCTCAGAAATGCAACTGTCTCCTTAAAATAACCTCTTGGCTATGTCAGAGGCATGTCTAACCCACTGCTCCCAAATTCCACTGCTCACCCCACACTCCAACTGTGCCATCTCAGTTGTCTCTAGCTCAGATTCTGACACCCACACCCCCAGTTGTTCATGCCAGTAACCTGACAATCATCTTGCGTCTATTCCTCCTCAAAATATATCTTGACTCAACAGAGCTTTCTGTTTCGCTTGCCAACACTCTAAATTGAGCCCCACCGTAACTCTCCTGAAATTGTTACATGCTGGGTAAATTCCAAAGTCCATACAAGGCCTCCAGGGCTCCTTCTATCATTTACTAGATCTCTCTGATGATAAAAGTTGACAAAGCCCTCTAAAGAATATGTGGCCACCTATGTGGATATGACATCAATCAAACCCCTTTCCTGAGGTTGGAGTTAACCTTCCCTGGTTGGTAGTATTCCCAGGAAGAGGGTTCAAGGCAATTTAGTCCTTCTGGAGGACTCTTCTTTAGGAAATAAAGGGAACACAGGAAGTTTCTGCCTGCATCCAGTGTCCCCATGTGTCCTCAATTCAAAGTAATCAACATAACAATGTTATGTTTGGGGTTAGCATTTCCTAAATTCCATCAGCAAAACTATTGCAAAGGAAGTAGACAAGTCCCTGACCTCAGATGACTAATCCAAGGTTATATAGCATAAGAATTAGTTACAAGGGACTGAATGAGTCGGTGAGTGAATAGTGATAGTATTCATTTTAACGTTTTAATTCCTCCTTAATGTAGGAGGAATTAAAGTAGACTTTGTTGAGATTCTGATCTCATCCTTCTTATGCTGACCAAGGTGTGAGATAACTATACTGCCAAGACCTCTTCCCTCACACAAACATTCTCCTACATCCTAAACCATTTTCTATGCTTTTTTCATTGTCCAGCCATAAGGTCAAAAACCAATTGGTATTGTCCAATTCATAGCTACACTTGAAGGAGCCCAAGATTTTTGGCATTGGCATGAAGGGTGTGGTGCTGAAGAGGCAACAGTGCTGGAGTCTATGGATCTGGATGGTACTCTCACCTTGGTTGACTATCATTCCGGCCTTCACTGGGCTATTAGCAGCATCAATAGACAGTAAGGGAAAACAGGAATGCTCCTTTAATGGTATATTCCAAGACAGGCCATAACTATTAAGGTTCTGTCCATTATCTTGCTTTCTGGATTGGTTTATTTCCAAAGGCCACTGAGTCCACAGCGTGCTAATTGCCATCTTGGAAAAGTGAAAATTCTTAAATATGAGTTTAGTGATAAGACAATCATCAAAACAAGTCACGTCAGTAGCAAGCGTGTTGATGATCAACCCTGCCACTTTCCCTGTATTAGCCATGTTAGTGATCTGTCACTCTCTTTTTAAATTTCTTCATCCCTTATTACCAGCCTTCCTCTCCTTCACGTACATCCAAACACCTGACCTGCCTTTGGGACTCGGCTACCAAAAGGCATTCCATTGTCCCTTATTGCCCATTGCTCTTGCCGCTAGCCCGGATGAGGTCAGAGCTATTACATCTAACCTAGGGTGTGACAACCCTGTGGCATACTCCTTACCCCACATCATTGCCTCTTTAGCCATACTTCCCTCATCCCGCTAACATCTGCAGCTTTGATTATCTACACAAAGGCCATCTATAACCCATGGTTACATTAACTACTTGGCTTATGGAATAAAATGCAGAAACTTATCTTGGAATTTAAAGGCTTTCTACCATCTGTTTCCACCTTAATCCCCCTTGTTTTTAGTTTTATAGATCATTCACACTTCCCAAACTTTCTATTGCTGTTCACAGAGTGCCTTTCATTAGAAGACTTTTTTCTCATGCCCATATTCCACCTGTTTATATATCTAAACTAGAGATTATCAGTGTTTTTCTTTATGAATTTTCTGATATCTTCTAAAATATTTGAAGTATATGTTTAATTACTATAATTGTTAGCCTTACTCTTCTACTTTGCCCATGGCCGTTTACAGCATTTGCTTTCTGCTCAGTGTCAGAGAACTCCTTTCAATCAATAATGTCTCGAGGTGACTGCTACCACTGACTTCTCCTGGAAGAATTATGCTAATTCCTAACTGCTTCTAATTGTCTGGATGGATTTTTTCTTCAGATTGTGGATTAAAACAATACCCCCAGCATACAGTGTTAAAAATCCCCACCTGAAAACATTATTTTCAATGTCATATAATTGGATCACAGAAAGAGTATTTAATTGCCTCAGGAAATACCTACATTTAACTTTGCTTTTACAATTAATTACTTACCCGACTAAACTCAGTGGAACTGCATGTTTACATGCTGAGTGTGTTCCACCAGAAAAGATAAACTCAAAGTTAGGATTTTAATGATCTGTAGGACATGAATGTTTTATCCGACCTAGTCAATGTGTTCTAGCATTCCTTCCCTAAACTGTGTATAAATACCCCACTTCTCAGTAGGCTGCTTCTTCTAGCTTGCTGTCTTTGTAGGTCTCTCATTAGTGGGTTCATATACCTCTGAGTCACTCAATTCTGTATTTGCATAATGTTACTGTTTGAATGTGAAATATGTGAAATATCCCCAACAGGCTTATGTATTTGAATACTTGGTCCTCAGTTGCTGGTGTTGCTTGGGGAGGTTACAGAATCAATACAGTGTGGAGCCTAGCTAGCAAAGTAGAACACTAGGAGCAGGCCTTAAAGGTTTATATTCACCTCTGGCTCTGGTCTCTGGTCTCTATTTTTTTTTTCAAGACAAGGTTTCTCTGTGTAGCTTTGGAGCCTGTCCTGGAACTCACTCTGTAGACCAGGCTGGCCTTGAACTCACAGAGAGCTGCCTGCCTTTGCCTCCCAAGTACTGGGATTAAAGGTATGCTGTTCTCTAATTTTTGACATGTGTGAAGAAGTAGCTATTCATGCCACCACACCCTCCCTACTACGAGGAAATGAAATCTCTCTGCAACCACAAGCCAAAATAAACTTCTTCTTTAGGTTGTGTCTGTAAAGTATTTCACCACAGTAATGAGAAAATCAAACTAATGTACATGAAAATGGTGAATTTTAATTTTTTATTATGCATTAACATCTTCATTGGAAGTATTTAGAATTATTTAATTTTCATAAGACCCACAGTCTCACATACTTTTCTGTGTTATTTATTTTTTTATAGCTATTATCCTCAAGAGGGCTGGGCCCATGAAGAAAATTCAGCTTTGCATCTGCAAATAGCAGATACTCAAACATATCATTTGAGTGTGAGGGGAAAAAGGGGCAAAAAGTTGACTTTTTTATAGTGAACACTACTTTAAGAAGGAATTTTAATAGGTAAAATTATGTTAAACTCCTATTTAAAGTATAAGTATATTCTCATATTTTGTTATAAATAGGACTTCAGAAACCTTCAGTGATCATGCTTAGCTTTGATATATTCTTTTAATTTTACAACAGCATCTGAGGAGGCCATTATTATCACTAAAGAGAGGGTCTCAGCCTGTCAACAACCACTTCCATATCAGTTATTATAACAAATTGGGTCAATCAAAATAAAACACTTGTATAGAAAGCAAATTGGAAATTTTACAACATAATTTTGGCATGCACAAAGCAAATACCGCTGATAAGTGTGTAAAAACAATACAATAATTCAATGTCTCTGTTTACTTTCTTTGATGTGTATGGGTGTTTTGCCTACATGTATGTCTGTGCACCATGTGAGTGCTAGGTGGCCACAGAGGCCAGAAGAGGATGTCAGCCCTCCTAGAACTGGAGTTAACAGATGGCTATGAAATGCCCTATGGGTATTGGGAATTGAACCCAGGTCTATTGAAGCAATAAGTTTCTTCAATAGAGCCATCTCTCCAGTTCCCAATGTCCTTATTTTTAATTCCACATTCAGGACTTGCTTAAGACCTGAGATTACCTGCATCAAATAATCCATCTAATGAGACAGCAGGAGAACACAAGTATCAATTTGACTTGATTAATCCAAGTAATTCTTACTCAAGAAAGTAAGATGTTTAAGCAATAGTGAGCCGTACCATTTCAGCTTCAGAAAATCCTTGTCAGCCAGCTTTTCAAGGCAGTCTGCTCTATCAGGGCAGCAATGGACTCACCTCCACAAACTCCATGCTCATCAGCACCAGTGGGGTTGACACCTAATCTATACTTTGCCTAGTCCTACCAGACCATGACTTGAGAGACCTATATCAAGACATTTGCTTCAAAATTCAAAAGCCTATTGTTAAAAACAAAGCAAATAAACAGAAATCCTTCCTCCTCTTAGCATGAAAATGCCCCTTTGCTGTTCTGGGAAGAAGTCAGTCAACATTCTGTAATAAAAGACCTCAAAAGAGTTTTGTGGTGCTGCAAAGCTGACTACAGAGCAGACTTTCCAGTAGTTTCCTAATTGTTCCACTGAAGGGTATCACCTTATACTAAATTCGTGGATTATGAGTTTGTTGTTATCTCAGTGTGGTTTGTCTCCCAGGGTCCATGTGCTATTGGGAATCTCGATCCCCAATGGGACAGAACCAAGAGGTAGATGACAGAAGCATGAAGAGGGGTGTTCTGAGAGGTGACTCCGTGATGGAGACTATGCCAGAGGTGGTGAATTCTGTCTCAGAAGGTCAGTTAGGTGGTTGCAGAACTACATTAGTTATTACAGGGACCAGTTGTTATGGGGCAGTGGTTCTCAACCTTCCTAATGCTGCAACCCTTTAATACAGTTCCTCAAGTTGTGGTGACCACCAACCATAAAATTATTTCCATTGTTACTCTGTACCTGTAATTTTAACTACTGTTATGAATCATAGTGTAAATATCTGATATACCGGATATCTGATCTGTGATCCCCAATGGGATCATGACCCACAGGTTGAGAACTGCTGTTATAAGGTCAGGCTGTCCTGTGTTTGTTCCAGGCTGTACACACACTTCCTACTCCCAGAAGTTCCTACCATATGATGTCATCTGCTATGAGAAGCAATGACTAAGCAGATGATGTCATCATATATGATGTCATCTACTGTGAAAGGCTCTGACTAAGTAGATAGTGTCATCATCATATACTTGGACCAGAACTATGAAACAATCAATCTTCTTTTGTTTATAAAGCACCCAACCATGGAGTTTCCTTTGTATTGCTGTAATTAAATATCCCACCAAAAATGGACAGAGGACAGAGGGAGAAAGGATTTTGCTGCTTGTAACTCTAAGTTAGAGTCCATCGTTGTAAAGAAGCTGATCACATCACATGCACAGTCAAAAGCAGAGAGAAATGAATGTATGTGTGATGCCTCACTTGCTTGCTTATCAGAAATCAGTTTGATTTCTCCACTTGTCATAACAATTCAGGACTCCCTGTCCAGGTAATGGTGCCCCACACTGGGCTAGTTCTTCCCCTATCAATTAACTTAATTAAGACAACCCCCAAAGACATTTCCACAGTCTAATTCATATAGACAAGACCTCTCTGAGAGTTTAAGTTACATCAAGTTGACAAAGCTAACCATCAAATCAGTCCCATCATTTTGTTATAACAACACAAATAGAACACAGCCCTACTGAGTAAAACACTTAAGTGAGGAGCTGGAGAGAGAGATCAGCCATAGAGAATAATTACTATTCTCATAAAGAGCTTGAGTTCAGTCACCAGCACACATATTGAGAGTCTCACAACTGCCTGTAACTCCAGCTCCAGGAATCTGACATTTATGACCTCAGGCAGGTACCTGCACTCCCATGTACATACCTACACACAGACACATATAAGCACATAGAATCAAACTAATAATAATGATGAACCTTTTAAAAATAGCTATGCTAGTGGAGGGCTATTGGAGTTTGTAGCTAACACAAGTATGCAAAACTAATCAGAATTACCATAGGTGAATGATTTTCTTTCTTGTTTCCCTATAAAATTATTCAGTGCCAACAATTGAAATATGATGAGTTTTGATGAAATACGATGAGAAAAATTGAAATATGGATGAGTTTTGACATGCATAGACAATCTATCTATCCATTTAAAATGAATTGCTTAGGATTGGCCTTTGAGGAAAATTCTGAAATGAAAAGCTTTGTCTATGAAGCTCCCATTTTCTGTGCCTCACTATTTTTCTTCCGTTCACTCTAGGCTTTGTTCTCTGTTACTCGTGGCCCTCATTTGATCAGTCACTTACACCTTGCCGTAACTGAGTTTCCATCAATGGTTAATCTCCTCCATCTCCCATCCCAACTTAAACCCGCCCATTTGGCAGTTCTCTGGCCTCCATAGTACTTTATAATAATATTACAGTATTTTTCATTCTAAACCTGTTATTCTATTGAATACCTGAAAGTACTTATTTTTAGTCAGAAGGATTTCAGAAAAATGATAGGGACAGTTTCAGAAATACCCAGGACTCCCTTATAATCGTTTCAATTATTGTGCTCGCTTAACCCAAAAGTTAGGCTAGTCATCATGGCACTGAAGAAATGGGAATGACTACAGCAGACTGAGCAAAACCAATCAATGAGAAGATAAAACGCTGCCGAGGGATAACCGGATAACCCAGGAAGCATGGCATTCTGAAGCACAGCTGACCCAGATGCCCTGGAAAAGAGTGTTCTCCATCATAGAACTGGAATTTTAAAAACAGTGGGAGCCAGTTGGTACATTTTTGGACTTTGCGGCCCATATGACCCCTGTTACAAAAACTCAACTGGACCTTTGTGGAGAGTAAGCAGGCATGGGCAACACACAGAGGGTCTCATTCCTTATAAAGCATTATTTCCAACAGCAGGCAGCCTGGCAGATTTGGTATGCCCCTCTTGTTCTAGAATACAGCCTTCACTGACTCAACAGCAGGATGCAATGTACAGTCTTGGTGTCAATTTGTCTTGGGGCAAACAGTCTGTCAAGAAGTTTGAGAATGATTGGTGCAGTTATAATAGGGCTTATATATGATGACTGACTTAATGTGGTTCAACCTATGACTTCTCCACCTCATGGTGGAGTGGAGGCACACATCGGTTTTTGAAGTTCAATCTTTTACTGGACTAGTAATACCTGAAAGGCACAGCAAGCCATAACCCCAGTCGGCCCACCACTGTGCATCTGAGCTATGATGTACAGAACATAATGGAAATGGAACACATTTTTGGCTAATGACAGATTTTTGGGGATGCAAACCTATCCTACATCAAGGAACATCGGAACCTAATGGCTTACAATTTTATTAACATGGAAAAGTTAAAAATACTAACTAAAATGCACATTACTATATTTTATATAATATTACTATTTCAGTCATTTAAATGCTTATGCTTAAAACTTTAAATATTCAACAAAACCCCATTAATGCTGGGAAAACTGTTTTGAATTTTCCAATGAGAATTATCTAAATTCTTGTATTTTTACTCTTAAAGCTTTTGTACAACATACTTTCACTTATTTATTTAGTAACACATAAGAAAGTTAAAAATTATTATATACCTTAAGTGATTAAAATGAAAATACCAAAAGCCTCAAAATTCCATCATTTTTGACAATTTTTATCTTTGCAAGGTAAATACAAAACACATTTAAAATATATTTTGAAAAGTAAACTAAAACAAATATTACTACTTAAATGAATAAATCCCCAATTTTTCTAATATTTTAATGGTTTTTGGAACTGTCCTTAAGAGAATAAGAAACAGACTTCCCACAAATTGTGACTTATAGACTTATAAATCACATTTATTATTGCCCACAGGAAATTTTATGCTTAATGTATGCAATGAATTATGTGAGGCAATAAATGGGTGTCATTTAAATATATATAGCTATTAACTGTGGATTTCACATTTTATTAAAGGAATTCTGCAATGCATTTCTAAGTGGTTGTCATTTCACATAACTGAGGCTAAATTTACACAAAGTAGTTCTTCTGTATAATGTGTTTTTTGACTCAGTTAGCTTTTAATATTTTTCACTTTATTTTGATTTTCCGTGTGTAATCAAATGTAAGAGCTTAAGTCTTTGCACAGGTGCTAGATATATGGCTCAGTAAGCAGAAGAACTTCCTGTGAAAACATGAGGATGTAAGATCAAATCCTTATCACTCATGTAAAAATCTGGGCATGGTCATGCATGCATACCTAACTCTAATGCAACAGGGAGCAGAGAAAGGACAATCACTGAGGCTTTCTGGCTTCCTGCCAAGCTCCAGGTTCAGTGAGAGACCCAGCCTAAAAGGAAAAAAAAAGTCATATCTGACATCTTCCTCTGGTGTCTACATGCACACCCATGCACCTAGGTTCATATATGCTACATACTCTCACACAGGTGCACATGCATACAATATCCTAGTGTTGGTGATTTTTATAGGGAAAGATTCATAGTACGATCAAAAGAAATCTCCATCAAATGACAACAGTTTGCTGTTTGTGTATTACAAGTACCTTTCCAGTCCAGTGGCATGCCTCTATAGTTAATGTTTGTGACCTCTGTGGACTTCCCAGCTTCTCTCTGAAAATGAGAGGTTTAGAATGGCTTCTTCCCCACCAGCCAATTAAGCACCAATATGACATGGTTTACTAACTGTGTGTAGACTAACTTCCTCCTCTTCTCACTACCAGTGTCTTCCTGTATCTCACACTTTTTTAAACTACCCCATAACTGCACAGTCCCTTCACTTTCAGCGGCCAGAGTCAGCTTTGTTCTCACCATCCCTCCAACATCATCCCTAGAGCTTATCCCTACATGTGTCCCCAGTGGGATAGGAAATTTTAGGTGTCCATCTGACTGAGAAAAGGAGTCCAAAGTAGCTAATACAATATAATTTCTGGGAGACTGTCCAAGGGAATCTGAGACAGAGATTGGGATGTGACTCAGTAGGCTTAACAAAGAACATCTTTATCAATGTGATTGAGCACCACCCAATTCACTGAGGACTCGAATTGAATAAAAATGTGGAAGAAGGATAAATCTGTTCTCTCTCTCTCCAACTGAATTGGACATTCATTTTCTCCTACTGTAGACTTGGACCTCAGGTCCTCAGGACTTCAGACTTTGAGCAGGACTAATATGGTTATTACCACTCAGCTTTCCATGTTCTCCAGGTCATAGGCAACGCACACTGAACTTCTTAACCTCCAGAAATATATTAGCCTAACTTTTATAATAATTTCTTGTATGCATCTACATTCATATCTGCATACAATAGTTCTATGGTATATTCATGGAGTTGACTCCTGCTGATATAAAATCTATGTATACTTAAGTCCCTCATATAAAATGGCATGGTGTTTACATACAACCTTTGCCTATCTTCCTGTGTACTTTAAGCCATTTCTAGAATACATCTAAATTGTATTGGATGCCAAAATTAGCAGTTATATTGTACTTTTTAGTAGATAAATGACAAGAAAAAGAAGTCTATCCATTTTCAGCACAGGTGCAAATTCTTGACCTAGGTTTGACCCATGTTCAGTTCAGTGAAGTGCAATAATATGGACTCATATCTATAGAGATCCAAGTGTGTATGTATATACATATATCTTATATATGAATATACTATATTGATATATGTATCTATGTTATATAGTATGTATTGTTTGTTCTAGCTCTCTGGAGATACATGACTTAGACTTCTACAAACATGAGAAAGATGGTTATAATTTTCCTACCAGTTTCTTCTTCTGAAAATCCACTGCACTTGATTGCATGCAAGTGCCTTCAAATTTCTCTTACAGATATGTCTTAGTTTCTGTTCTACTTCTTTGACAGAGCATCATGATGAAGACAACTTATAGAAGAAAGTATTTAATTGGTCTTACAGTTCAGAGTGTGAGTCCATGACCATTCAGGTGTGTAGCATGACAGCAGACAGACAACCATGGTACTGGAACAGTAGCTGAGAGCTTATATATGATCTACAAGCATTAGGTAAAGAGGGAGGGTCAGGGAGGAATAGTGTAGGCTTTTGAAACCTCAAAGCCTACTCCCAGGAACATACCTCCTCCAACAAAGCCATACCTCCTAATCCTTCCCAAACAGTTCCACCAACTGGGGACCAAGTATTTAAACATATGAACCTATGCCACCCATTTTCATTCAAACAACTATAAAGTGATAGGTTAAGATATTGTTTAAGGGCAGCATGGCAGGTATTTGAAGGCAGAATCTGCCTTGTGAGTTAAATCACCAAGACCATGCTCTGGGCCCACATGATAAGTCTACTTTGCTTTGAATTTGTTGACCTGTCTCCCAATTTCCCTGTTCTTATCTGCCCTTACCCTTTGTAGTTTGATCCTCTGACATCTCAGACCATGAGAAACTCATATCCAATCCAAGTTTCTTAAAACCCTGTCCTCTATTCATAAGAATTATATGTAGTACTTTTAGCAAATATCATAAAATGAAATGACTTGTATACATACCTCAAGAAAGTATGATTCTAACTTATGAAGCCTTGTAAATACTACTAATAGAAATTAAAAATAAAATCAGTGTAGTCCAAAACAGAATGGAAACAGTCATTGTATTAGGTTGGGTCATGGCTGCCTAACTGAGAGACTCTAGTCCTATGGGCTGAAAATGGATGCCCCAACATTACAGAAGAACTTTAGGTAACTGTGCAGGCAGGCAGCTGTCTCTGTCATTCTAGATTTTTGGAAGTTGCTTACAATGCTTTTCCTGTTTACTTAGGTAATAGTATATCCTTCTGAGGTCTTTGATGTAGTTGAAGACTAGATAGTTATAATTTTCCTTGGTTATGATAAAACATAAGTTAGATATTAAACCTTAGATTCACAAATATAGGTAAATAAAATATTCTCTTTAATTTTGCCAAATACAAATAGACTAGATATTGTAACTGTAATTCTTTTTTTTTTCAAGACAGGGTTTCTCTGTGTAGCTTTGTGGCTTTCCTGGATCCCACTCTGTAGACCAGGCTGGCCTCGAACTCACAAAGATCCACCTGCCTCTGCCTCCCAAGTGCTGGGATTAAAGGCATGCACCACCACCACCCGGCGTAACTGTAATTCTTACTTGGTAATTGTTTCGTTATATATAATTTTATATGTTAAAGTTAAAACCTTCCTTTTTGATTAGACAGAAAAGAGGAAGTGCTGTGGAATGTCATTCTGTATGCTGTGAATGTGTGTTGCTCTGATTGGTTGATAAATAAAATGCTGATTGGCCAGTAGCCAGACAGGAAGTATAGGCAGGATAAGCAGACAAAGAGAATTCTGGGAAGAGGAAGGCTGAGTCAGGAGTCACCAGCCAGACACAGAGGAAGCAAAATGTGAAGGCAGAACTGAAAGAAGGTACCAAACCACATGGCTAAACATAGATAAGAATTATGGGTTAATTTAAGTGTAAGAGCTAGTCAGTAATAAGCTTGAGCAAATGGCCAAGCAGTTATAACTAATATTAAGCCTCTGTGTGACAATTTTATAAAAGGCTGTGGGACTGTGGGTGAGAGATTTGTCCCGACCACAGGCCTGGTGGGACACAGAAAAACTTCTGACTACAGCAGCCCAAAATAGATGAACTACTCTGTAATACTAGGATCCTTGCAGGTATAATTGAGTGAGAGATCTGGTTATTACATCATCCTGAATTAACCAAGTGAGGCTGAGGTACAATGAGTTGTCCTTCTTGGAAGCAGAGAAATACACACAGAGAGAAGACTTGTAACCATGAAGGCAGATTGCAATGACTTGTTTGCAAACTATAGAATGCAAAAGATGGAATCTGTCATCAAAATCCAGGAGTGAGCCATGGGACAGTACCACTCTCGGAGACTCACAAACAAACCACCATGCCCAACACCTTCAATTTTTACCTTCTAACACCAGAATGGTAATAGAAAAAATTCCTGTCACCCAAATTGTTATACTTTATTATAATAGTTCTTGGAAACTAAAATAGGTTGGCGCTTTTAAACTCCCCAAAATATGAAAAAGAACACCTACATGTTGCTGCATCCTGGTAATGAATTATGATAGTGGTATCTATTTTTAAGCCTTATCTTTGTGATTTTTTTTCATGACTTTGTCAACCTTGGTCCCTAAACATGTATGTTCAATGACTGATAAAATCAGGTTCGCCTACCTATCCCCAAACACTGTTGACTGAGTCATCATACTTAGTCATCTTATTTTAGAAACATTTCTTTCACAGTAAGCCACAGATCTAAAATAGTCAGAAAAAGGCTTAAATGCCAGCATAAATTTAGTAGGTATCCTTCTACAAATTAAATTCAGTAATGACAAGCACACCCATATCTTTGCTGGTGGCCACACTAGAGGCCTTCAGAATACTTCCCAGTGAAAACATTTAAGTACAAATAGCAACTCAAGATGGTCATGAAGGGAAGCACTATTAAAGTATCACATTGTTCATTTTGATCAACATTCTTTTTAACCTGTTGTATAAATCCAGGAATGCACCCTATCAAAGGGATGGAAGGCACACTATTGTTGGTTGTTTACTCTTTTGTTCTTTTGGGGGCCCACCACTCAGCTCCCAAATAAATCACACACAGAGGCTTATTCTTAATTATAAATGCCCAGCCTTAGCTTGGCTTATTGCTAGCCAGCTTTTCTTAGCTTTAAATTATACCTTCTGTCTTTTGCCTCTGGGCTTTTATCTTTGTCTATTTCTGTATATCTTTCTTGCTCTCTTACTCCATTGCTGATTATGTAACTGGGTGGCTGGCCACTGGAGTCTTCCTCCTTCTCTCTTGCTTCATGTTCCTCCCCTTCCAGTTTTCTCCTTTTAGCTATACTCCCTGCCTGCCAGCCCCACCTATCCTTTCTCCTGCCTTGCTATTGGCCATTCAGTTCTTTATTAGACCATCAGGTGTTTTAGACAGGCACAGTAACAAAGCTTCACAGAGTTAAACAAATGCAACATAAACAAAAGTAACATACCTTAAAATAATATTCTACACCAGCACACCAAACTGGATAAGAATCTGAACAATTCTGAAGCTCAAAGAATGAGAGCAGCTGAATCTACACTAGTTGTATGCCTACGTAGCTGAGAGTTCTCCAATATAATATCTACAGAGACTGTATTTCTCATTATAAGATAGAGAATTTTAACATGCTAATCTGAACCTTACACATGTACAGTTTTTTATTAATTCAATAGCCATTGTAGCAAATGTTTAGATCTTACACCGAAAATGCTTTTGGAGAGAGAAGACAATGTTGTTTGCTGGTTTGGTTTGGAATTGCTGGTGCTTAGTAATAAGATTAGAACACCTTTAGCCCAATTTTATTATCATTTATAAATTCTCTATAAATAATGCAGCTCCTTATTGCCTATACCCACACAGACCACTTCCATTTCCCTGCATCTGGAACTCCACTGCCATGAAGGCTAAGAAAGAGAAAGGGGAAGCCATGTTAGATTTTAGGGATGTCATACAAATTTTCTCCCCCGTGAGCCTCTGGGTGGACTCCTGGCTTCCCTACTGTTAGCTTCCTCACCTGTGACTGGAAATCTACGGTATCCATCTCTTGCCCCTGTACCCTTCCAATATCTGCTTCTGCTCTCATGTGGCCTTCACATTGTGTGTCTCTGTCTGTAATCCAGTCACCCTCCTTCAAGTCTTATTGAACTAGGACCCACACATATGACCAAATCATGACTTAGACTCTATCTCTGAACAAGGTCATATTCATAGTTATGTGAGCCAGGTCTTCAACCTATACTCTCAGAAGACATGATTCAATTCACAATAAAAGTTGAACTGTTCAGCCCTTGTTAACCACAAAATGTTTTGCATCATATTAGTATCACTGGGGGTGGCTTCTTGGGGATTCTGAAGGCTCATTTGAAATGGCAGTGATTCCTTTTCAGTGACAACATACTGAATAGTGTACATTCTTTGTCCTTTTCTATAAGAAAAATTAACAAAAGTCCTGAATATTGATTTGAGAATGATTCATAAAAAAATTGTTGCAGTTTATAACACATTTACTGTTCTTTCTGAAGCCCCTTTATTTGACACCTACATTACTGGCAATGCTTCTCAACTGACCTGATCACTCTGTTGTATGGCAGTATTCTGATTTTTAAAAAGTTATTTACATGCACTCCCTTCCTTTTTAATTTTAATCTTTTGGCTAAGTTGTACTCTTTTAAATCTCTCAAAAAATCATCAGTTTTTGGTTAATAAAGCTTTCTTACATATCCTTAATTTCTTCCATAAAATCTCAGGCAATTTTAAAAGTGGTTGTCTTTCCTCACTCAGCCTTTGGAAAGACTGAAAGGACATTTAGCTCAAATAATGAGATCTTGTAAAACCCTGACTTTCATGCACACGTAAAATGCTTTGTCCTTGCATGCTCTGTTTCTCAGCTTTCTTAAATTCTCTGAACAGCCATGTCACCTTTCCATCTACATATCTAACAGAATTTTTCCCATAGTGTGGTGATTTCAGTATTACATACATGTGCACAGCTCTCAATTTTCCTTACTATTTCTTCATTTGACTTCTGCCGGAAGACCCCTGGACTCAGTGACCTGGGACTCTGCTTGGCTTGTGTTATGTACCCCCCTCATCTTCTAATAGTGCCCTTGGCAGCCCGCCTCTTCATCTGCATGTACTATGCACACACATATATCCCTCTCCAAACAAGGCACTTACCAAACTTGAAACCCAGCCAGCTACAGGTGCATGCCTCTCAAACCACTGGGATAAGTTTTTCCTCCCCTTGACAACCATCGAACTTAGATGCTATTTGCTCATACTCTTGTTATACCAGGCAGAGGAATGGAAAATCCAATTTCCTTGAACCAGTTTTGTGCATGAACAGTAAGGTAAAAGCATGTTCTCAAATGAACTTTGAGGGAAAATTATTAGCCATCTTCTGCCTGTACATAATTGGGTGTGCATATGATTAAATCAGATGCGTTGTGAGAAGGGACATGCACAGTAGAAAAATGATTGTATGACCTAATCTACCAGTCAGAGGCCCTTAGCAAAATAAACACATCCTCTTGAATTCCACAACAAATTCTAAAACAATAACCAAGACCCTTGCATATCTTATGTGGTCTGCTGCCCCCCTACAGTATGTTCTTGTCTTTTCATTACTTTGCTTATAGATTTTCCTTGCTATTTTCACAAATATATGTGAGACTTTATTTCAATGTAGATGAATTTCTAAACAGTCTTATTAAATAAGAAACACAGAGCCAAATACAGAGGTAATAGCCAAAGAGATCAGAGCAATAGCCACAACTAGCCTTAGCTTACCACCAGGAGTAGCTTCGACAGAGAGAGCTTCTTCCTGTGTAACCTGTGTTTTTATTGCCTTCCTATTCTGCCTTCTCATTGGTTCTAAGCCCAGCAACATGACTTCCTCATCACTGCCTGTCTATACAGACCTCCAGGTCTCTATGGTTGGTACTGGGATTAAAGGCTCATGTTACCACACTTGGCTGTGTCCTTGATCACACAGAGTCTCTGCCTGCCATGTGATTGGATTAAGGGCATGGGCTACCACTACCTGACTTCTATTTATGGCTATTTGACCTCTGATCTCCAGGCAACTTTATTAACATACAAATAAAATATCACATTTCAGCACAAATAAAGTATCACCAAATTTCAATCCTTTTAATGAGGGCTCAAAAACCTGGAAACCCCTGCCCCCGTCCATGACCACTGGCAGCAATCTTCTCCATTTATATACAATACAAACCCCAGCTACTACCTAAAAGGCATTCCCAGTTTATAGGAAAATTTCATATTTACCAACGACATTTTATTGAGAGAAAAGGGAAACATTTCATGTTGGCATTTATCATGTGGAGTCTTAGCTGGAAGACTTTTATCTTAAGTGGTAAATGGTCTAAAAATAGAACTGGAAATCAGGGTACTACAGTTTGAATGTGTTCATTCTAAAACTCACAAGTTACCTATGTGATGGAGGCAGTGGAGATTTTAGTAGGTATTTAAACAGGAGATCTATTCCCTATGAATGCAATTGTGTGTTGCTATTATAAAGGTTTTATGCCGCATTTGAATAGCTTGACCTTCTGCTTTCTGTCATGTGGATTCAGTGTTCTTTCTGTCTTAAGGATGGCCCTTCAGCGGTGAGGAAAACTCTTTTACCTTAGGTTTTTTATCACCCATAACTGTGAGAAATAAGTTTCTGATATTTAAAAATTATCCTAACTTAGGTACTCTGTTATCGAAGCACAAATAGACAAAGAAGCTTGGTTCCAACTGATGAACTTCTACAGAACTGAGAGTACTGACAGTGAAGACTGAATCTTTTCAAGAAACAGAATTGTCACCAGGTAACTCAAATACAGAGGCTTTAAGAACAGGAATGTTCAGACTGTGTGAAGACTTAAAGGAAGAAACTAGGGGTGGTGAGCATCAAGACAGCAGCAACACAAAGCCTTTACCAGTCCTGGGACATGACAGCAGTTGGGACTGAAATAGCTCATTGAGAGCTGGAACCTTGGAAGAAGAGTCCTGGCTGCTGTTGTCAATGGAATCCCTTTCAGGGAAAGAAAGTCATCCTGTCCTCTGTCTCCCTTCTGCATCCTCATCAATGTTTCTCTTTTGCCATGCCCATTTGGATGGGCTAAGGAGACCCAGGGGTATAAATCCACATAAACTTTCTACCCAAGGCAAAGAAAAAGACAAGAAATGTTAAAGAGTGGGTCAGGGAGAAAGTAATGGGGTTAAGCCAGCTATGCTGAAATAGCTGGGTAGTGGAATTACTAAGCCCTAATGGACCACCACTTTCTTCAGTGCATGAACAAGCACTGGATCTCTTAGAAGTTGAGATTGAAGCCACATAAAGGGTCTGATTTTTAGTCACTCAAGTTTAATTCATACATCATCCATGATTATTACAAAGCAAATTAGAAGTGAATGAAATATGCACAAGAACTTAACATTTAAATCATGTCTAGCAGCTATTGTAACCAAACAGGAGTGTACATCTTCTTGATTTGAACTCTGCCGTTAGTCATGGTTGCCTGATCAGAATATACTTCTGATTGTGTGTTCCACCATTGAAACCCACTGAGCTCTGCCAGGCAGTATTCAAAGTGTACCATCTAACCAAACTCTTACAAAACTAGAGGGAGGTCAGCTGAACAAGAAAGCAAAAGGGGGATGTAAGACTCTGACATGAGACACACCCTCCAAATGTCTTCTTTCATACAAACTAGAGGAAGGAGATTCATTTAGGTCACACTAGAGGTACAAGAAAAACAAAAAGTAGAACTCAACTTCACCTCATCCCAAAGTTTTCCCATTATCCTAAAGTCAGAGGTGCTACATATCATATCGAACTTACCTAGTGTAGTCTCTACTACAGTGTATCCAGAGAGATCTGCCAGGGATACAGATACATGCTGGGTATCAGGAAAAGGCAGGCCAGCCAGAATGACAGTCATTTTCCTTGCAGTTAAAGATCACATCATCCTTGGGTACCATATTCAGTGTAACCAGCAGGGACATTACGAAGAATCCTAAACACTAAAGAGAATGAACAACCTCATGAGCCAGAAATTTTGTTGCTGGATATTTACCCAAAGGAAGTTAAATCAGTGTACCAAGATATAAAGTCTTATATTTATTTAAGCAGTATTCACCAAGGCATAGCTACAACACAAAGTGACTATCACTAGATGAAAGGGTAAATAAAATGTCACATGATAAACACCACCACCACCCCGCATGCACCCACGCACGCACGTGTGTACACACACACACACACACACACACACACACACACTCACAATCACACACTCACAATCACACACTGGAATGCCATCCACTCAAAAGACAAAAGCAAAAAACTTGTAATTTACTGAAACATGGAAGGAACTGGAGACCATGCCACTAAGTGAATAAGGCAGACGACAGACAGACAGACACAGGTGCTCATCTTTGGAGAAAGACCTCCTAAGTTCACCCTGCCAAAATGGATCCAATGGGATGGTGTAGCCCAAGTCTATATCATCCAGGCAAATTGTAGTTTAGAAAAGATGCTTGGATATTCAATACTGATGCACAAAATAAAGGGTTATTCATGAAAGGAACACAGGATTCTCCATGGGGATGAAAAATGGATGTATAAAGGCAAATAACTTAGGGAGACATGAAGACATGAAAATGACTAAAAACCAGAGACCCTGATGAGATCTTGCCATGGTGTAAATGCTGTGCCCTTCCCTACCACTGTCAGCTTCCAAATAGCTGGTTATTGAAAGGCCAGTATGGTGAGCTATTGTTTTCTGCTTTAGTGATATTCCATACAGTATAAAGAGGGGACATTTGTCATTGTGTCTAGGCATTCTGAATAGATTGATAGTGAACTATGCATAGTACATGGGAAGGTGTCTAAAATGAGATTAATCATGTGTTATTTCAAAGAGATGATCTCTGATTCTTGTATGTATTTATTTCAGGTTCTGTGACAAGAAACTTGAATTTCCAGTCAAACTTGAATTGCTGATTTCAAACATTAATAGTTAAACATAATAGTGAGGATTTGATTCTACTTTTCTTCCCAAATACATTTTTAAATTTCATTGATATAATAATACATCTTTATGGAGAACAGTGTGGCGGTTGGGATTTCTACACTGTGTATTGACTCGAGATGATTAATTGATATTTCACCTTAAACATTTACATTTTTTGTGGTCTCTGGCTGTAACTTTGGACTCACTACCCAGTTTTTCCCATATTTCTCTCTTCTCTTCATCTCTTGGACTTTAGTGACTACTGTTCTTACTAGTTTAATGAGCACTCATATATTTCTTGTGTGAGTAAGATCATACATTACTTGTCTATTTAGCTGTGGTTTATTTCACTTAGCTTAGTACTGTTTCTAGTTCTTTCCATGTTTAGATTTTTATTTTTTATTTTTGAGTGGATAGAATTCCATTTGTGTGTGGGGTATGTGTGTGTTATTTGGTTTATCCATTCATCTAGGTGATGAACACCTTAGTGACGTCATGTCTTGGTGGCCAGTGTTTGAATAAATGGGACTATATCTCTTGATATAGAGTTCATTTTCTTTGGCTAAATACCCCATGATAAAATTTCTGGATTATAACATAGTTCATTCATTTTAAGTGTTTTGTTTTATTTTGCAACCTCCATATTCTTTATTAAAGTGGCTGTACTAATACACATTTATCCAAACCAGAGCAAAAATAAAAAGGCCAAAATAAATAATCTGATTTGATAATAGGAAAATGACTTGAGCAACCATATCTCAAAAAAGAACATGCAAATGGCCAACCAATATGAAAAATACCTGACCTCACTAATCTTTGGGGAAACAAATTGAAATCACAATAAGATATAATCACCCTACATTAAAATGACAAGAAACGCTAACGAATATATTTCAACCAAAGTCCCCATTTTTTTTCCAGTCACTGGTGCTTTATAGTTGAACTTTACAAATATATTAATTTCACACATACTGCATTTTTAGAAATGGAACTTATTTAGAAATTGTTTCATATTCACAGAATAACAGCAGAATTAAAATCCCAGAGATTCAGAGAGTTTCTATTAAATAAAGCTGGGGAGGGAAACTTAAATCATGGATAAACTATTCAGGAAACTGCCAAGCAGTCATGGAAGTTGAGGAGGCAATCTCTGACTTTCTGCCAGCTACCGGGGGTCATTGCAGCAGCTGGAGTGGGCAGGTTGTAAATGCAGAAGAAAGTATCACATGAAACTCAAATGTTCGTTGGTGGAGCCCCATGTGGTCTATGTGTTTGTATACACAATTTATTATTATCATCACTATATATAACTCTCGTCAGTCTGCACTAGTAAAGAACAGCTGTCTCCCGCAAAACAATGTGCCTCTGAGGAGTTCCTTAGGAAGTCTCAGCTCAAAGCAAAGCAATCAAGACTGATTAAAAGGATAGCATTTAACCAAGGGAGAGGCAGAGCCGACGGGGAGGAAGGAAGAAGAAATCATTAACACTTACAATCGCACTTGCTTCATCCATGGGTATTAATGAATCTACAATTATGCTGATATCTGTTTATAGTCACAATCACCTGTTCCAATGAGGGAATTAAAATGTTCTCTATGATGACTCATACCTGGTGGCATGAGCATAAAAATCACGTTATAGTCCTAGCATGCAATGTGTGCTGTTCATTATCATGCATTTGTGTAAAGCACAAATGTGGTAGGCATTGAGAACTTAAATTCCTGACACCCTCTTTTAAGTCATCTCCCCAGGAGGCTATAGAGTGCTATTTCCTCTTTCTTCTTTAGGGCAATTTATTAGTCATTCATGAGTCTCTCCCTCTCTTTCTGTCTCTCCCTCTCTTTGTTCCTTCCTCCCTCTCCCTTTCTCCTTCTTCTTCCCACACACATACTTCATAAATATTTAAAATATTTTAAATCAGCATTTGACCTTGAATATTCATGGATATTACTGAATTTTATATTTTTTACAGACTCAATACTAACATACATTTGAAATAGTTCAGATTCTAAAGGCATTCCTTTAGTTTTCTTTTAAAAAATAAAACCAAACAATAGTTATTTACAGTATTAGAGATATTGCTCTTCCTTTTAATGTAAGGATTCACTTTTTGAAAAAAATTATTCCTTCTTTTACAAATCTGAATGAAAATTAGTTATAATTACAAGTGAATCAATGTATTTCACACACATGTACACATACACACATGTAAGAAGAAGTAGATTACAACATGGTTATTTTGGAAGTTTGTAATTTTTTTCCAGCGTAGGTTATATAATTTTGCCAATCATTAATGAATGGTAATTCAACCCATTTTCTCTTATAAGACCTTCTCCATATTTAACTGTTATGTAATACATATCCACAGAGAAGAGAAAAAAAGTCTTCATCTCTCAAACTAGTTAGATATAATCATATGACCACATTCAAATAAACACAAATCAAAACCCTAACCGAATTGTTTGAAAAATCAAAATAATCTATCATCATAGTAAAGCAGTTGGACTTGATGGTCAAAACTTCCAAATTTGAGTAAGTGGTTATTCCCTAAAAGGACTGCAGACCATTTGGCACTGGATAACCAATTGGTGTGCTCTTCCTTGAGGAAAACTTTCTCCTACCCTCTGTATCCTTAGTTGCCCATGGTTCTTTGTTTATAGTTGAAGTCTCATGCCCGCCCCTCCCCATATAAAACCTCTTAAAAGTCCATACAGAAGAAGGATATGAAGTTTTGAGGTTATACGGAGAAGGGAGATTTGGGAGAGGGCGAGTGAGGTGGATATGACCAAAGTACATTGTACATATCACATTAAATTCTTAAGGAATAGATAAGTAAAATAATTTTAATGTCCACACAAAGTATATTCCAAGCCTTTGTATACTATAAAACTTAACAAAAAGGTAAGAAACCACTACTTTCTCATAAATGATTGATTATTAATATCTTCTTCATATTCTCTAAGCCATTGAAAGTGAAATTCCAATAGGGTTTACTGTGCAAATTTGAGGAATCTCAGGTGTCAGGCTGATATACTGGCCTAAGTGTTGTAAGCTTAAGAAGGTGGTGGCATGATTGTCTGCTCCATGACTAGGAAATGCCATGCCCTTCTATACTTAGAGTTAGGAATGAGAGTCTTCCTCCTGTCTATGGCAGCCTACAATGCTTTGCCAGAACAAATGACACCAAGCCTCCAGATGGGTGTTCAACTCCCACATAGGCAACAGATGTAGGAGAGGAGCCAGTGGTTCTGGTGATCTCAAGCCGTGTCTTCAAGCCAGGTATGTATCAAAGTCATAATTGAAAGGGAGTACTCTTGATAGATTGGAAACTATGTCAAAGGCAAATGTAGAGGTTCATGCTGAAGAAAATTTTCAGGGGCATGGATATATAGCAACTCAGAAGCCAGACACACAGACAGACTCTGGTAGTTGGCTGCAAACATCTACAGGCCAGGCTTTTCAGGATCCAGTGGGTCCCAGTCAGGGGCTTCAAGACGATGGAGTTTACAAGGTGTATGGGTGGGAAGGATGCTCAGACCTCAGGCAGTACCAAAATGCTTGTCTTGTTCCTTTCTTCTCAGTCTGGAAGTTCCTTCATTTCTTCAGACTGCAGACACATGATTGACCCCCAGAGAGACTGAGGATGCAGGAAATGGGCATCACAAGCCATTAGTACAAACTGCTTGTCTTTAGAAAAGTTTTGAGCTTTTATTTTTCCTATTTACTGAGAGCATCGTGAAAAGTCAGCTTAATTCCTAGATATTTGTTACTGTCTCCATTGCTTGCATTAGATATGAAAGGCTTCAAATATATAAAAGAGTAGAAAAGGAGCTTGATACATTTCTTGCTTCAGCAATTTTCCTTCATCTGTAACCACCACCATAATCCTAGGCCCCTAGACTATTTGAAAGCAAATCTCATACAATCATAAGTTCACATGGAAATATTACAGCATATCTGTCTAAAATACAAAGAGTAAATTTGGGATCAACATGAGGAGAATATTACTCATGTTCTTCTCAAAAAAAAAATGCAACTTCACAAAAAGGCAAGTTATTCATGTACTCTCCTCAGCTCACTCTTTCTGCCTCCAGAATAAATTCAGCCATGATGGATTACTTAGCTTTCTTCTTGTCTGCCCTGGATATTCCAGCATTTGCTCAAATGAAGTCAAGAAGAAATGTGGTTACATTAGCTTCTTTCCAAAGCGTATCGACTTCACAGGTTAAAAAAGGTAAATTCTCACACTGTGTAAATGAGAGATGTCCAATGACCTTATCCAGATGAATGCACATGATGTCTAGGTCAAAAATAAATCTACAAATTCATTCCTCATGCATTAGTTCCTCATGCACATCACCTCAGGGTTGTGGATCTCAAACACCATGCTTAAGAAACCTATATACCTCCCTTTTGCCTAGTGGTCTCCCACTCAAACGCTTTATAAAAATAATTTCTACCAGCTGTGGTCTTTATTTTTATCCATTCAAGTTACTACCTCTTCCTTCTGGCCTTGACAAACTCTTAGTGATCACGGTGGCCACACCGTCTGCTCTTGCTTGACCATTGTGCAGCTTTTCCCCCATGACACAATTTTCCTTTGCGTATGCCATTTGTCCTGTCTCAATGGCAGTGTTCCTAGTTGAGTGTAATTATTAGCTTTTGAGTCCTACCAAATAGTAAAAGAAAAACTACTATTCCAATATTTTTTATTTCAGAAATTGTTCTTCTTGTCATGAAAACATGAATACTGTCCCTGTGTTAAATAGTTTTATGTCAGCTTAACACAAACTGAAGTCATTTGAGAGGCAGGAACCTCAATTAAGAAAATGCCTCCAGAATATCAGACTGTAGGCAAGCCTGTAGGGCATTTTCTTAATTAGTGATTGATGGGATAGGGCCCAGTCCATTGTGGGTGGTTCCATCCCTAATATGGTGGTCCTGGGTTCTGTATAAAAGCAGGCTGAGTAAGCCATAATTAGCAAGCCAGTGAGCAGCACACCTTCATGGCCTCTACATCAGCTCCTGCCTCCAGGTTCCTGTCCTGCTTCAGTTTTTGCCTTTACTGTTTTTGATGAACTGTGAGCAAATAAACCTTTTCATTGCCAAGTTGCTGGGGTCATGGTGTTTCATCATAGCAATAGCAAACCTAACTGAAACAGTCACATAACATTAATATGAAGAATTCAATTTTACATTGCTTTGAAGCAAAGAGTAATATCTGTTTTACTTGATACCTTCATGATAGCAAAATTGTTGATCCTGAAATATGATTTGACACATATATTATATAAAACCACACAGTAATAATCTATGGGTTAGTGTATTGATATTAGAAAATGGGTTCCACCTCAGTCATTTGATCAGCAAATACTGAGCACAAATTGGTTATCAAAGGTCTCTTTCTAGATCTAAGGGTATATCAGTAAATGAAAAAGACTAAGTCCCTATATTCACATAACTAAATTCTAGACATGGTTAAAGAAAAGTAAACAAATAAATATAGAAGGTAATCTTAGGTGTCAACAAGTGATATGAGTCAAAAAAAAACCCAAATTAAAAATAAATAAACGAGGAATTGGATGTGAAAGCTGTGATCCAGTGGAGGGCCACATGCATACTGGCAATGCCAACTGGATTCGGTGGATTTTTAAAAGACTACATGAAGTTGGGAGGGAAAAGTGGTAGGGGGTACATGGCAAGAGTTGGAGTGGAGGGAACAGGGATGGATTTGATCAAAACACATTATATACATATGTGTACACACACACACACACACAAACTATATATATATGATGGAGTTATGCACATAAGGTGATAATGTTATATAGACTATCTAACAAAACCCCCAGTGCCAGGCATGAGAAACCTCCTTTCCAGTCTTTGATCAAGATGGTCCAACAGGCACCTAAAACAATACAGGCTATTGCCATTGCCCTTGGCTGCCTTCTACTACTTGAAGGTAAGACCCTATTGCTGAAGACACCACACAGTTTGAACTCAGAACTTGAAGAAATCAATGTGGAAATGACTTGGATTCTTCTTCCCTGAGGATCAGCTCTCATGGGTGAATAGTCATCAATAGTCCTACCCAGCTATGAACCACAACAATTACTGACCCAATAAGATCTCTCCAATGGTGTGATAGAGGCATTTTGTTTTGGGAGGAAAAAAAAGAAAACCTGCCTAACTGGACCTAAGCCCTGCTTGATAGGAGGGAAGTCATGCCTAGTACTGTAAACCTAGCTAAATGCTTGTGTCTGAGTTAGAAATGTAAAGTTTCTGATACCATTTAGACCTCAAGGACAGAGTATGGGTGAGGTTTTAAGCATCTGGAGCTCAGATGAGTGCTCAGAGAGAGGCCTCCGTGCTGACAATGTGTTATTTCAGTTATTTCAGTTGGGCATATCAAAGACCTAACGAAGAAAGCGCCCCTAGAAAGGCAGACTCGCCTTTTCCTTCTGAGCCCCAGTGCAGTGTCTAAGAACTGCCATGAGGTTCAGCTGGGTCTGCCTGCCTTTCTGGTTCCCAACTCAGAACAGTGTAGCTTTGTCTTTTTCTTCTCCTCTGTCCTGTCTTTTCAGATGTTGCCCAAAGCCTACTCACACTTCACCTTTCAACTACTCTCTGAAGCTCATCTCTCCACCACGGTGCCGACCTTCTGACCAGCTCTCCTCAAATGGCAAGGAGTTTTCTTTTTTCCTTCTCTATCTTCATCTTCTCCTCTGGGCAGCTGCAAAATTTCCAGCTTGCCTGCCCTGGGTTTTTTGGTTTTGTTGTTGTTTGGTGGGTTAATTTTGTTTGGTTGGGGGATGGGCATGGTTGTTTGGTTTTGTTTTAAATGCTAATAGATTGTTCTCAGACTTGAAAGACAAATGGAGTGGCTGTTCAGATATGCTAAAACTTCAAGTAAAAAACAAGGATGAGGAAATTACAGTGGGTCTAGGAAGATGCAAGCCTTTGGTGACTTTGATAAGAGAATGCCCAGTGCATGTGGTGACAAACCTAAATAAAAGATATTAAGTGAAAACCTAGAGAGAAGTGTAAGAGGTGGCGATACAGTCAGTCAAATTGCAGGAATTTTGCTTAAAATGGGAAGCAAAGAGGTGAAGCAGTTCCTGGGAGATATTCTAATGTCAATGGAGGATTCTTTTCTTTTAACATGAATACATTATTGCCTTTCCAAATGCTGATGATTCAGGTCTAGTGAAGGCATAGCAATTGATAATGTGAGGGACGGAAGCAAGAATGCAGGAAAGAAATCCTTGGAATAGTGATAGGCTTGGATCCGTGCGCAGGAAGAAAGGCTGCCTGAGATAAGAGCGGGCGCTGTCCATCATGTCAGCAGAACGGGCAGAAGAGTGAGACTGAGAGACCACTACACTAATGGACGTGCTGGAGCAGTGGGAGCTTATTCTCTTCTCACTGCTTCTGTTGTATTTTCTAACTGAAAAAGGAATTATACAATCTATTTGAGAAGAGAAAAAAATTCTGTCTCACAGAATGAGAGAATTCCTTTCATAGGGAGATGAAGTACAGTATATTGCAAGTTGATATTGAGGTTCCATTAGAGATGCTTGCAACCATATTTTGTTCCATCCATAATCAGCTATTGAAGTGCAGACGTGGAACAGACCAACATTGTCTTAGCAGTCTGGATGCTCTAAGATACATCCCTTTCTTTTGCCATTTTCCCCATTAGTGTTTATAGAATCGAGAAACGGAGTTCTGAATGGCTAGTCCTTTGAGGTCTGATACCCTTATTTTACCTTGAGTAAAGCAAACTCAGGAATTCTATTAAGGTTCTGAAAAATGTTAACCTCCATGCACTCAAGTCTCTTTACAAAGCTTATTTGTGCTTTACAGTTAGAACAGAGTACAGGCATGGTAGTGGTACTAAGTCAGCTATTGACAAAGCCATTCTCTCTCAGATGACCTCCTGAATCTTGCTTTCTTCATGTAGGAAATGGTGGCAGCTGTGTGCTGGCAGCTGCACTGGGCTCTCTCGAGCTAAAGCAATGCTTTCCCCTAAGACTACACTGTTCATTAAGAGGACTTCAATTCTGGGAGCCAATTATTTAGAAGAGCTTTTTTTAAAAAAGTGAAAAATAAACTCTCTAACTAGCTTCTTTCCCATGCAGCAAAGCAAAGGGATAAAGATATGGAGACCTGGCAAATATCAGTCTTGGGTTAATTCAAAAGGGGTTTTGGGTAGAGGAAGGCTAGGTGACTTAAAAAGAGTAAGGCAA
>CABHPR010130307.1:0-32784 GCA_902168415.1 Peromyscus melanophrys
GGGGGGGGGGGGCGGGGAGAGACAAAGTCTCACTTTGTAGACCAAGCTGTCCTGGAGCCTGTGGTGATTCTTCCTGGCTCTGCCTTCCAAGTGCTGGGATTAAGAGTGCACAGAACCACACTTAGCCAAGGTTTATTACTGTGCTTTCAACTATCAAGGGCAAATGCAATCGGAAAGTGTTGAATTAAAAATTCCAGTAATACAAATCCACAAGTTTTAAAGAGTGCACTCTTCTGAGAAGCATGATGTAGACCCCATTCTCTTGCTCCTTCTGACCTGGGACTGAATTCATCTGTTTGGAAACTTACTCTGTGTGCTATCTGCCAAGAGCTCAATTTTAAGCTTTCTAAAAACTTTTTTTTGGTATGTGTGTTTAGAAAGATTTAATGTTGCCGGGCGTTGGTGGCGCACGCCTTTAATCCCAGCACTCGGGAGGCAGAGGCAGGCGGATCTCTGTGAGTTCGAGGCCAGCCTGGGCTACCAAGTGAGCTCCACGAAAGGCGCAAAGCTACACAGAGAAACCCTGTCTCGAAAAACAAAAAAACAAAACAAAACAAAACAAAAAAAAGATTTAATGTCTATGAGTATTTTGCCTGGATATTCATAGGTGTACCATGTGCATGCATGGTATCCTTGAAAGTCAGAAGAATATATCAAATCCCATAGAACTGGAGTTATGAATAGTTGTAAGCCACCATGTGGGTGCTGGGAGCCAAGTCCTGGTCTTCTAGAAGAGCAGCTGGTGCTCTTAACCACTGAACCATCTCTCCAACCCCTTAAGTTTGCTATTCCCTTCCATCATGAAGATAGAGCTGATTGAATTCAGGTCATCAGGCTTGGTGCCAAGCACCTTTACCTGGCTAAGCCATGTCACCAACCTCAAGTTCAAATAATTCCTACTCTGAGGTTGCTAACATCTCTAGAAATTAATCTTCTACTTGTGAAATGGGGAAAGGCAAAGAAGAGGTTGTACTGTTTTCTGGCACACCTCAAACTGCAAAAAGCCACAGGGATATTTAGGTTAAGATGAGAAGGCAATACATTTGAAGGAGGAAGACACGCATCCAAATGATGGCAATGTGGTACACAAAAGCAATAGGCCTAAATCAAGACTTCTGCAAAGGATCCTCTGAAATGAGTGACACTAGGCCATTCACTGCAAATAAGGGATGGTTATAAACATTAGGATTCAGTTTGAACCAAAAAAATACCAAAATGAGTAAAAAGGCTGTGTCTGCAAATAAAGAAGCTGCTGCTATACTGTATTTAGCAGGAGCACTGGGCTCATTGTGCACACTCATGTCAAGCTAACTTGTACTTATTCTCATCTCATTCTTATTTGCTAGCTTACTTAATTTCATTTACTTTAATGTATTTAGGAAAGTTTTTGCAATGCTGAGTGTTTTACAGAATATTAGATACTAGACAAAGTCCTTTAATAAACCTGTAAGTTATCAATCCAAACATACGAACACCCCCAGAATTATACCACCACCACCACCACCACCACCACGAACACCCACAAATCAAAAAACATCTAGACCAAACAAAGCTCACACAACTTGACTAAAGACACATAAAGCTAAGCAAACTTATCATGGAAACAGGCAAACCACTCTGAGAATACAATGAAGCTCTCATTTTTAAGTCAAGAGCAATGTAATATAAAGAGTAAGCAAACACATTTGATGGGATATTCTAGAAGCACAGGTGCATGCCTAGCCTTTCTAAAAAGAAAATGATAAGGAATTGAGTCCTGGAGATCAATAGGTTTTAGGTAAAATAACAAAGAATAAAGGGAGATATAAAGTAAAATGAATAATACAAGACTTACATAAAAACATGGCTTTTTAAAGGACCAACAATCTGGCACAGTCAAAACATAGGAGATATATGAGGGCCTGTGCTATTCAATCTGGTAGCTACTAGCTACCACATATCTATTTAGTTACTTATATTTATTAAAAGTTAAATAAAGTTAAAATTTTAGACACTGAGTTACATTAGCCACACTTTAAGTGCTCAGGCACCACACGTGAGTGGCTACTACCAACAGGGCAGCACCAACAAAAAGCACCTGCGCCATCACAGCAAGTCCTACGGACAGACTGGTCTAGACTATGCATGTCCTCATGCTGGATCACTGCAACTTCTCTGACAGATGGTGGTAAACCACAAAGAAAATTAAGAACTGAAAACGAGGACACTGTTAGAACTTCACTAGAACTTAGAAAAGCAGAACGAACAGACCAGTTGGTGGCAGGGGCGGGAGAATATGGAGAATAGGGCTAGCAGTAGGGGAGCCAGTTCAGAACAGGTTTTAAAATCAAATACAATAATGACTAAGTACATTTGTTTTAATAAAGAGATTATATAATACTTTCAGCTTAAAAATGTCCCCAATTTTAATGAAAACAGTTTGCACAGTGAGCTTGGGTGATGCTGTAACAGTCTCTGAAGAAAATCAAGGCGGGGTGGCACATGGATAAGGCAGGAGAATCATGAGTTCAAAAATAACCCGAGTTATATAACGAGACCTGGCATAACAAAGTAGCTGTGAGCACTTAGACCAGCGACACAGAGAAACTGAAACAGGGACACATTTTCAACAACCGATGGAAAACAATCTACAGGTAGAAGAATCAGGCAACAGGTGTGCGCTTACGTTCCAAATACTTCCACCAGAGCCCAGTAAACAGGCAGGCAAGATGTCAGTGCCACGGCTTTAGTGGCAAAGCAATCAACACACACGCGTTTAGATGACCTATGCCCTCATACAGTTAGTGGAGGAAGGACGTAGGCAGCTGGTTCATCCAGCTGTGGGACTCTCTACACATGGCTTAATTACAGACTTTACTCACTAAATATTGTTCACAAACATCTTTGAGCTATTTCTAAATACGAAATACATCTTCTTCAAAGGTCCACGGTCTGAGAAGAATTAACAATGTACAAATGGCTATAAAGTATGTTGAATATCCCACGGCAATAGGAATACTTATTTATAATCTTAAAACCTCAGTGTACGTAAGCATTAGAATTTCTAAACAGTGCTAGTAAAATCTGACCATATCAAGTGCTGCTGAGCAGGAGGTACAAGTTACTTTTTCCTCTTAGACAATGGGAACAAATACAACAAAGGATGGAGAGATTGCAGGCACCGTAGAGAACAGGTTCGCGGTTTTGTTTTAACTTATGTTAAAACTAACATTTAATATATGATCTAGTCACCTACTCCTGGGTATTAACTTAAGGAAACTGAAAATAAATGTATCAACAAAGATGTATACACAAATGTTCATAACTGCCCCCAAATGAAACAATTAAATACTTAGCAATAGGCAGAAAATGAAAGAAAATGAGGCATACCGAAACAATGGAATACCACTCAGCAAAAGTGGAGGAATAACAAATACATAATATGGTACATCTCATCATAATCACTGAAACAAGTATGACAGGCACAAAGAATAATGTACCATATGAAGCCATATAAAGTTTTAGAAAATAAAACTAATCAATACTGAGAAAAAGCAGACTAGTGGCCGCTTAAAGACAGGGATTTAGGAAAGGACTGATTACAAAGGGAGACAAAGAAGCATTTGGGAATGATAGAAATGCTTATCTTGATCATGCTGACTGCTACACAGGCCTGTGTATAATATCAAATTGTGCATGCCAAGTATGAGTCATGTACTATTTACAGATCAATAAAGTTAAAAAGACACAAACTGTTACAAAGACTGAGGTTTTAAATATATCACTACTATAGTGAGGTCTGGAGGCACAGGCCGTAATCAAAGCTGCTTGGGAGGCTGAGACTGTAAGTTTTATCCTGACCCGCTACAGACTGAGTTCAAGCAACCACGTGGGCAGCTTTTGAGACCATCTGAAATATAAGATGAAGGCTGAGTATGTAGCGCAGCTGTGAAGTGCTTGCCTAGCAATGTTTTAAGGTGTTGAGCTCAATCATCAGCACTACACTCTTTTTACATTAAAATATTTTCACACTGAAGTTATGACTGCCATTGGGAAGAATGAATAAGATCACAGTACATTTAAGCATGCATTAAAACATTACAATTAGACTATTTTTATATAGTTAATAAACTCTAAAATGTTCTGAATAAGCCATTTTTTTCAGTTATTCTGATTTGTGTGTGTGTGTGTGTGTGTGTGTGTGTGTGTGTGTGAGTGTGAACTCATGCACATGTACGCAAATGCTAAGGATTAAATCCAGAGCCTTAGTGAATGCTAGGCAAGCACTTTACCACCGAGCTAGCTATATTTCCCAGCTCTTTTGCAATTATTCTAAGTATTCAGTTAGAATAACTTAAAATCTATGCAAAATCTTTAATATTCACAAAATCATGATATACAGGCTATGTCCTAAATATTAAGTGTGACAAAGAAAATAGTGGTAAAATATTCTGTACATCTCTGAGAACTTTATGCCTTTAGCACTCTAGCAAGAAAAAATTGATGATGGGTTTGTAAATTGAAAAAAACAGATTATCAAAATGCAGGTGGGTGGATTTCTGTGAGTTCACGACCAGTCTGGTGTACACACTAAAAATTTCAGGCTAGCCAGAGCTACACAGCAAAGACTATCCCTCCTCACCTCGCCCCCCCCCAAAGCAATCCTGCATTTTTTCCCTCCGATTTGCTGACAATAAGACAAAGGAAATAAAAGACTTTACAGTGGCTATACCACCAGTCCTCTGCAAATGCTTTTACAGAAATTAAGTCTGCAGTTTTCTTTTTTAAAAACTTGCAGTCTCATGAACTTCTTCAGATGAGTTTTCTCAAAGAAGCAACCAATGCTGGGCAGTGGTGGTACACGCCTTTAATTCCAGCACTCTTGAGTTTGAGGCCAGCCTGGTCTACAGAGTGAGTTCCAGGACAGTCAGGGATTCACAAAGAAACCCAGTCTCGAAACCAAACCAAACCAAACCAACAAGACAAAACAAAACAAACAAACAAACAAACAAACCAACCACCCAAACTTCACAATTATTTAATTTTTGTATAGGTACATATTGAATGTTGAGCATATTTCCCTTGCGTTCATTCCCCCAACACCCCCTTTCTTACCTCTCCCCATTTGTCTTTGTTCCCTAGACAATTTCACTTCTACTTTAATCATATAATATATTCATACATACACACACATGCATACATACATACATACGGTTTTATGTGACCATATATAACATCTAACAGACACAAATGAGATAAAACACATTATTTATCTGACTGGCTTAACTCGCTTAATATGAATTCTCCAGTTATATCAGTTTTCTGCAAACAATATAACCTCATTCTTGTGTGTGTGTGCACGTGCACATGTGTGTGTGGTGTCATATATATGCAGTAGTCAGAAGATAATCTCAGATACTGTTCCTAGGTGCTGTCTACCTGTTTTGAAAATCTTTCACGGCTTGGAACTTGCTAAGTAGGGTATAGACTGGCTGGCCAGGGAGTCCTGGAGACCAGGATCTGCCTGTTTCTACCTCCTCACTGCTGGGGTTACAAGTTTGGATTATCAACATTAGCCTTTTCAAATTCGGGTTCTAGAGATAGAACTCAGGCTGTCACATTTGCAAGGCAAGCACTTTTTCATGGAGCCATCTGTCCAGTTCTCTCATTCCGTTGCACACACACCACACTTCCCTCACCCTATCTATCTCTGCTGTTAAAACACTAAGCTGGTTTTGCACCTATTTTTACTAGTGCTGCAATAAGCACTGGTGTGCAAGTGCCTCAGCTCTGATCTGCTGACTTGGAGTTCTTCAGGGCAGTACCCAGGAGTAGTACAGCTGGCTCAGACGGCAGACCTAAGGCCTCTATAGGCCAAATGCCACTTAAAGAGCTATCACCAGAAAAAATGCTAAGGACCAACTGCTTGCTCTAGGCTACTCATGGAGTCAAAATATATAAAGATGACTTTCTTCAGCACACAGGAAGGCTAAAAGCAAATGACTCATGTGAACCACAGACCTCAAGAGGAAATACAGATTCTATGCCTTATCACATGACACCCAAAACAAACAAAAACCTGGGGAAAGAACATATTAAAGTTGAGACTAAAATATGCAAGCAACTCACATATATGTAGGTGCCAATGCATGCGCACACATAGACATTATATATATTCTTTAACTCATTATACAAAGAGAGCCAAATAATATAAAGATCCTTTGGTTTGGCAGTACTATGTCTTGTAATTTTTTTCTAGAGTAATTAACATACTGGAATACATATCCAAAATGATATTTCATAGGAAATCACTGTAAAAAACAAAAAACTAGAAATAAGTTTAATGACCAAGTATTAAGAGTTCAATGAACAAAAGATGACATATTGCTATAATGAGTATTATGCACCAAGGCAGAGCAATGTTGTGGGCTGGGCATGCTGGTTATGTGTTTATAGTTCTAGTTACTAGGGATGCTGAGCTAGGAAAATCTCTTGAGCCCAGCAGTCTGAGAGAAGCCTGGGCAATACAGTGAGATGCTATCTTAAACAAAACAAAACAAGTCAAAGGAACAACGCTAGAAGAAAGTTGAAAATTTCATTTTTTAAAGATTTATATATATGTATGCTTTATCTGCATGTATGCCTGTGTACCGTGGGCATGCCTGTACACTACGTGTGTGCCTGGTGTCCAGGAAGACCAGAAGAGGGTATTAGATGCCCTGGAACTGGAGTTACAGATAGTTCTGAGATACCACACAGCTGCTGAGAATCAAACCTGGGTCCTCCGCAAGAGCAAACAGTGCTCTTAAGCTCTCAGCCATCTCTCCAGACCCTAAAAATTGAAGTTTAAAAACTTCAGAACACAAGGACATCTAGCACAAGAAGGTCTTTAGGATTTTAAACAGATCTGATCAGAAAATATCTTCACTGTACCATTTTATATTTGTCTAAAGAATAAGAAAGAAAACTCTACAAACTGTAACAGTGCTACATCACACTGCAGGTCATGTTATTAGGACAACACAGATTTTTTTCAGCAGAATTCTTACAGGCCAGCCCAGGATGCCATGGCATACTTCAAGTACTGAGAGATTAGCTGCCAATTGAGAATATTAGTCCCAATAGAGCTATTCTTAAGAAATTAAGGCAAAAGACAAGCCTCAAAAAAAAAATTACTCAGGGACACCCTTGAGGAGTGAAAGACAGATCACCACCATCAGGAAAACATAAAGTGAAAAACTCAGAAAAGACAAAAACAAACAGAGAAAGCAATCCCATCTTATACAGTAAATCAACAACCGAAAGAGAAAAGGACGAAGGATAATCAAAACAATGAAGGGCTGAGCATGTTCAGTAGCAGAGCACCCACTTAGCATGTGCTTGGCCCTGGGTCCAAGATCCTCAGCCCCAAATAAACTATGAGAAGAAAATTAACAAATAATAGGAATATGCCTTTGTCAAGAGTAACCTTATAAATGAATTCTCCAATTAAAAGATACAATTGCTGAATGTATATATCCAACAATATGGGGCCTTCATGAGTAACAACACACACTGAATGAGGTGACAGGCTGGATAAGGCAGTCCATGCAAAAAGAACAAAGAGCACACAGATACAGAGACACTGGTACCTGAAAACAGACTAAGAAGAAATCAGAAATTAATACAACTGTACACAACTAAACAATAGAGATGGAGCCAGTACTAGAGCACTTGAAGAAGGAAAAAAATTAAAACCCCTTAAAACAAGTGAAAAATAACAATATAACAAAACTTATAGGATACAGCACAAGCAGTACTAAGAATTTTCTATCAATAATTATGTAAGAATAGAGTATCAAATAATGTAATGGTGCACCTCCATGACCGATACAAGCAAACCCAAACCCAACCCAAGTTAATAAAACAAAAAGAAACAGCAAAGATTGGAGACGGTAATACAAAGGCCAAAGGAATGAAGGAGTGCGGAGGGAGATGAGAATATGGATGTGAGTGTGTGGGTAGAGGGCACTCACAGGACAACCTTGGGTGTGGGTCCTTGCCTTCTACCTTGTTTAGGACAAGGGAGATGTTCTACCTTGTTTGCAACTACGTACTCCAAGCTAGCTGGCTCGTGAGTTTCTGGGGGGTTTTCCAGGCTCTACCTCCCATTTTACTACAGGAGCACTAAGATTAACAGAAGTGTACCACTGCCCATGAGCTTATAAGGGGCTTCTAGAGAATTAATTCAAATAAATTCACACTTGTTCATTTGTTTACTTTTCTCCTTCAAATATAAAATCGACCAAACTTTTCTAAAGGGGAGCAGAATAGTGAAACTGCCTCACAAACTAAGTAAAGAGGGGCCAGGGAAGTAGCTCAGTGGGAAGAACTCAAGTTCAATATCGAAAACTCAGTAATAAAAGGGAGTGAGGGAAGGAATTAGCAAACCAGGTCTGGTGGTGCACATCTTTAATTCCAGTACTGTGATCTCTGTGAGTTTGAAATCAGCCTGGTATACAAAGTGAGACTCACAGTAGCAAACACTCATAATCCCAGCACCGGGAAGGTGGAGACAAGACAATCTCTGAGGCCTACTTGCTGAGTTTCAAACCAATGGGAGACCCTGTCTCCAAAAAAGAGTTAACAGTGTCTGAGGAACAGCATCTGAGTTTGTCCTCTGGTCTCCACATATATACTTGCAAACATATAAAGTGCACGCACACATAAATAAGAAAGCAAACAAAATACATCACATCAGAACAAAGTATAAACATCCTTCTCTGTAAATCTGATAAAATTCAACACTGCTTCCCGATAAAAGCCTGCTCAGTTATGGAGAAAGCTCATCTACCAACACAATAAAGGCTACATAAGATAGGACCATACACCAACATTATGCTGAGAGGGGAAATGCTGGAAGTGTTTCCTCTATGTTTGATGATGTTCACTTCTACTACTTATTCAATATAGGATTTCTGGAAATTTTAATCAAGAAAGTTAAAAGGTAATAATACAAGTATTACTAATAGGGAAGAAAGAAAGGCATTAACTTGCTTATAGATGATGATTCTCTACAAAGAAAAGTCTAAAAACTCCAGCAAAAGATTATTAGAACTAAAAAATAAATTGGGTAAAATTTGCAATATTTAAAGAAGTCATCATGCAGGTGTTGGAGAGAGTTAACTTGGTAAAGTGCTTGCCTTGTATACATCTGAGCCTGAGTTTATTCCCTAGTATTCATGATAAAAAAAATTAAAATGCTAGAAATTGTGTGGATGCTTATAATGTAGTGGTGGGGAGGCAGCAAGAAGCCTTGGCCAGTTAGTGAGAAAAGCTTTCATGGGGGGGAAAAATCAATGAAAATAAAACAAAACAACTATAAGGCGGATGGTGCCAAAGGAATGACACCTGAGGTGGTTCTTTGGCCTCCTGTACACAAGCACCTACACGTACTCATTTACAAAAATCAGTACAGTGTCTCACAGAGGAGCCCTAGCAGGCCAGAAACTTGCTATATAGACAAGGTTGGCCTTGAACTCACAGAAATCTGTCTTTCCCTGCCTTTTGAGTAACAGAATTAAAGGTGTGTGCCACCACATCAGGACTCAGGACTGTTTTTAAAATATATATATCTGAAAAAGATACAATGAAAGCAGCACAATTCATAAGAGCTATAAAGCAAACGGAATGTTTCAACTCCACCCATTTAAAAAAAAATCACAAAAACAAACCAAAGAATAAATTTAACAAAGGAAGCCACAGACTTCTCAAATGAAATTTTTTTTATGTTCATATACTGAGAATTAATATTGCTAATGTTTGGGGGTTGGAGAGGTGGCTCACTGGTTGAGAGTGTACTGTTACTGTAGAGCACTGGAGTGCAGTTCTCAGGACTCACATGGGCAGCTCACAATCTCTTGTAACTCCAGTCCAGGGCATCCAACACCACCTATCCAGCTTCTATGGGAACATGTACTTATGTGTTGCACATATACAAATATTGTTAATACCCATACTATCCAAATCAACTTGTAGGTTTGCAATCCCTTTGAAACAAAACAAGGGGGAAAAATGTCATGGAAGCACAGAAGACCTCAAACAGCCAAAAAGAATATAGAAAACAGGAACAAAACTGTAGGCAGCACAGTACCTGAGTTCAAACAGCACTAAACAACAGTAAACTGAAAATGTTGGTATCAGCATAAGAACAGATACGTAGATCAACAGAAGAGACAATGACTCTGAAAAAAATCCACACATCTATAGTCAATAGATTCCCAACAAGATGCTGAAACCACTTGAGAAAGGACAGCCCTTGAATTAACATTGCCAGGAAAACAGATATGCATATCTCTAACCTTGCACAAGAGACCAGAGACCTGAATCTCCGTAATTACTAGAAAAATTTCAGAGGACACACTTCAGTGCTGAATATAGGCAGTGTCTGAATAAAAGCCAAGCAATAAAATGCCAACAACAGGAACAGAAATAACAAACTAAAAGCTTCTATACAATAAAGAAAATAAAGTGAAGACAATACGAAAAATTCCAACTATTCACCCGACATAAGATTACTATCTATAATATATTAGAAATTCAGAAACAGTAAGAAAAGCCTCATGTAGTCCCATTGGAAAAAAACTGGCAAATGGCCTGGGGTGTGTGGGTGGTGCATGCCTTTAATCCCAGTACTCAGGAGGCAGAGGCAGGTGGATCTCTGTGAATTTGAGGCCAGCCTGGTCTCCAAAGGGAGTTCCATGACAGCCAGGACTGTTTTACACAGAGAAAACTCTGTCTTGAACACCCTTTCCCCCAGAGGCAAATGATCAGAACACATTCCAAAGGTAGAAATACAATGATCAATAAACGTAATCTTAAAATAATTACTTAATAAATCAAAATTGTGATGAGATATCATCATAGCCATCTAGGAAATCAACTGTCAAAAAGACAGACAAACTAAAAAACACAAAAGGCTGACAGGGAAATTACACTCTCACACTCTATAGGTGAGTTGTAATTAGAAGAACCATTATGAAAGACAGTATGGAAGAGCCTCAAAGAGCTGAGAACAGTTGGGTGTACTGGTGCCCTTTTATCTCAGTACTTGTGTGTATCACAATTCAAAGCCAGCCCTGGCTACATAGCAACATCCTGTCTAAAACAAAAGAAAATGAAAGAATCTAAAAACAGATCTGTATAAGTGAGCGACCCTATTCCTTGGGATACATGAATCATTGCATTTTAACATGTTTAGTGGGACATTATGAGGGTACCCACCAACGAATGAATGAGGACAAAATATAGTATATGCACAAAATTCAGCATTATCCAGTCATAAAGAAGGCTAAATCTCGTCCATCGAAGCAAGATGGATGGAACTGAATTACCTTAAGTGGACAAAGCAGATACAGAAAGTATTCTCTCACTTATGGAGAAGCTAAGAAAAAGCCAATTTGGGGCAGCAGGGACAGTTCAACAGGCAGAGTACACATAAGATCCAAGTTGGATTACCCAAACCACTATATAAAGGTAATGGTACAGACACATACATACAGAAACTGAGATTTCAGGGTTTCATTGGCTAGCCAGTCTAACCGAAATGGTGAATTCTAGGTTCACTGAGATACTCTTGTTTCAAAAATTAAAGTGTAAAGCAACAGAAGGTAATACTTAAAGTTGGCTTCTAGCTTCCATAGGGATACCCACAGGTGAATGCACCCTCACACCCGTGCAGAAATATGAACACACACAGTCAATCTGAACACAAAATGGCAATTAACAAGAGGTTAGGAAGAGTATTGATGGAGATATATAAAGGTTGGACTTGATGGGTGTGCAATGTACACAAGTGATAACAGGACACGGAATACCATTAATATAGTCTATAAAAAGTACACATGACCAAATACTGAGATCCAAGTTAATCAATTATGACAAATTATTATAAGGCAGCACTATGCACTCATTCAAAATACAAAAGAAAATCCAACAGTATTCAAAGATGTTTCAGATTATATAACAAGTTTTTAAAATTCACAAAATATACTTTTAAGTTTAAAAAATTTATAATACACACATTGTATAAGGCAAAAAAAGAAAGTTTAATTAGTATCAGGAAAATCAACTATTTAAAAATAAACTGTTACTTTGTATGGCTGAGGTATTAGTTGTAAATTTTGGGACCAGTATTGTTTATTTTCAGAAACAGAACATAGTGAATTAATGAAATTAGGCAAATGTGACAGAATCTTTAAAAGTGACTTCAATCCCATTCATATTCTAGTAAACCACTTCCCTGACTATCCTCCTCTACCCTGCCACAGAATGAGACCACTTCTGTCCTAACAACCAAAAGAACAGACTCTTGTCAATTTTTCTGCAACCAACTATTCCAGCACTCTAATACTGTCATTTAAAAAACAGACCAAAGGGGGAAAGTGGCAGGACAACTTAACAGTTCTGAAACTCTGCGATGCTGACTCCTTGGAAGACATAATTATGGAATCTTCCCTTAAAAATCCACATGAACCTATTCTTCCCCAAATTATTTTTATTTCTCAATTTAACCACTTCTCAGTCTAAAAAGATGTTATCTGCAGCAACAGAGTTAAAAGACTTCTAAAGTAGCAGCTTCCTTTCTCTGGTTTTCACAAAGCTCAATGCTTCATTTGCTTCTTTTCAAGTATTTGTACGTGAAGATGTAACTTTAACACATATTTCTACACTAGCGTCTGGTTTATGTGTGACTAACAGTCCTGCAGGCCAAGGGAAAAACTGCCACTGTTTTCTTTCTTTTGTATGTCTTCTATAACATTAGTCTACTGCCTGAGTTCTCAGACTCAATCTACAGCCTATTCAGACACTAGAAAGATAAGAAAAGTATAGCCAAGAAGCTACAGCAAATACTTCCTTTGGTTAGTTATTTAAAGTAAAACAAAGCTAGAGCAAAATTCCCCAGACAAGAAGACTTCTAATCAATCCAACAGCCAAGCAGAAATGTTTTTAAAAATTGTATGTTTATCTTACCTTAACTTTCACAAGAGACCAAAAATTAAATATATTTAATGAAAATCAAGGATCCATGAATTAGTCTGAAATATACTCACCGAAAGGTAGTTATTAACATCCACTCCATCAGTTATAGTTTGGCGCTCTCCTTTATAGTTAATTTTCCGAAACCTTCGTCGAGACTGTCTGGCAGGAATTTCTCTTTGTAAAATACTATCTTCGTTATCTTTGGAATTCTCTACCTGAAATACATGTTCACATTCCTGATTAAATAACCAGTTTTTCCATCTTACTGACAGTCTATGAAGTCTTAACAGGCTCATAAGGAAGCTTCATTTACTTCTGCCAAGAAAGTGCCTGAAGAAACAGTCTGCACAGGCAATGTTCTGAGCTGAAAAAGATTAAAGACCATGTTTTTATAAAGAACCAGAGACCACAGTTTCCTTCCAGGAAACTGTCTGTCTTGCGCACATAAACATATATCCGCTAAGTAAAGGCTCTTACCCAGAAACGAAGGCTGCTAACTACACCTACACATTTAATAATTATAACTTGAATGTTAGTCTAATTACAAACTGCCTGATTATGCACTTATTTTACTTAGCAAACAATCACAGCTATCATTTTAGTGAACTAGTGAAAAGCAAAACAAAACTTCTTATTCTTCGATAGAAATACTTTGGTGTTCATTTTAATGTGTGACAACAGAGTAAGGATGGAACTAAAAACCGACAGAGAAACTAACAGTTATGGAGATGGCTTCCTATGGACATGCACATATATGTGTCACTCTACAACACTACTTCCAAGTATTACCATCTCTAGAGAAAAGCAAAATGAAACCCCCAAGGACTGTTACCTTTCCAGCTCACAGAGTGATCCTTACTAAAGTTGAGCTGGCAGGACTATCTATTTGCAAAACCTGTAATGTTGACACAAGACTGCTATCCAATCACAGAGTATATAATTACTGTAAAAACCCACAATATTTTAAAAAGATTTAGTTTTCACTTATGTGCATGTGTGTATATGTCTGTGTGAGTCAATACCACATATGTGAAGATGCCTAAGGAGGCCAGAAGAGGACAATGAATTCCCTGGAGCTGGAGTTAGGGGTGGCTATGAGCTGCTCTATGTGGGTGCTGGGAATTGAACCAGAGTCCTCTTCAATAGCATTCTCTTCAGGCCCCCAAACTTAAATCTTCCTACAAATGTACACTGGTAAGTTCTAAATTATACTTTATACTAACTTAGTACTCCAGAAATGATTTCAGTTTTTTTCTATTACTTTTCCTGCTAATGTCATCTCTTTCTGCTAGCACAAAATATGTTCTAGGCACTGAATTAAACAGTTCAGCCAACAATCAATTTCCAGCTCCCATGCTCATCTTCCAAAGTTCAGAGCTATTTCTCAGGAAGTCAGTTCTGTTTGAACATGTTCTCTCCCAACATCCTTTCTTTCAACACTGTCATTACCATCCCGTATTGGACTTTTAGTCACTTCAGCCTTAGAATACATCAATAGTGATCTTGCTGCTTTATACAAGTTCTCCAATCTTGTACTGTAGTCAGATAAACTATCAAGATAAATCATTGTGTTAAGTCTCCTAATTTGATAATGGACTGCTAATGTTTACCCTATCAATTCAAATTAAAAAAATTCATTTTATGTGTATGGATGTTTTGCCTGAATGAATGTCTGTGTACTACACATACGCAGAGAAGAGAGCGCTGGAACTGGAGTTATAGATTGTTGTGAGCTGCCATGTGGATGCTGGGCATTGAACTTGGGTCCTCTAAAGAGCAGCTACTGCTCTTTACCAGAGTCACCTCCGTAGCCGAGATAAATTTAAATTCTTACACCTAATATTCAAAGCCATGTATACCTCCGTCTCCCCTAAACTATTTAATTTTTTTCAAGACAGGTTCTTGTTCTGTTATCTGTATCTGGCCTTGAACTTGCAATATTCCTCACTTGGGCATGTGCCAGTATACATACCCCCAAGATACTCTTATAACTTCATCTTAAACAAAAATGACCTCAGAAAACCTACTGATCCCTTGCCCTCTACACTCCTCAATAAATCATCTCACATAAAAGCTCTAGAGGCATGTACAATTTTCTGAGGATTTTCTTCAGAGATGTTATCTAACATTTCTGTTCTGTTTCAGCTATGAGAAGTTCAAACTGAGGAGCAGCCATGTTAGTGTGAGCACTCACGCTTTTAAAATAATTTATGCTCTTCTACTAAGTAACTTTACTAAGATGACTTCCTTACTATGTATTATCCTTCCCATTTTACTGTCACATGCTAGCAACCATGAAAGACAGATCTTCAAAGCCATTCTTCTAGGTAGTTACATGCAGATTCCTGCCTAAAAGCCTATTCCTTCCCTCCTAACATGTTGTTGGTCTACTACACCTATGACTGTCTGACTGTCAATCTGAATAGATTAAGACTCACACAGGGTGCCAGGTGGTGGTGGCGGCAGCGGCGGGGTGGTGGTGGCGCACGCCTTTAATCCAAGTACTCAGGAGGCAGAGACAGGTGGATCTCTGTGAGTTTGAGGCCAGCCTGGTCTACAAAGCGAGTTCCAGGACAGCCAGGGTGGTTACACAGAGAAACCGTGTTTCAAAAAAACAAAAACAAAAACAACAACAACAACAACAACAAAAGGAATCACACAGGGGACTAAAAAAAAGGTGAGTATTTCCGCAGACAATGACAGATTAATCCACTGCTGCCTGAGAATACGGCAACATTACTGGGAGGTGGCAGGACTTAGAAAGGAGGGAGGGTCTAGTTGGAGGAAGTGGGTCATGAGGGTGTGCCCTTTTGGTTGTATTTCTTTGGCCTCTTCTCTAGTCTTCCTTCTTTGCTTGGATTCTAATATCGAAGTACATGTGCCTACTTAGTTCAGACTTTTCTGTTTATGGAGGCAAGATCTCATTAAATAGCCTGAACTGGTTTTGAACTCTTGATATTCTTCCTTGGGTCTCCTGAGTGCTGGGATTAGAGGTGTGCATCTCCATGTCAGGCTCAGCTCTGGTAATTTTAAACAGGAATTAAACTTACAGGGAAATAGCATCAAAAGAAAAGCCCAAATGGCATTTCTAAGGGAGCAGGATGGGAGGAAGGATATGAAAAAGATAATTTACTAAAGAACAGAAGCACTGAGAGGGAAGACAAACAAAACCAATGGGAAAACACAATTACCATTAAAGGCACATTCGAGCCTATCAGTATAACAACGAATACAAACGGACATTTTTCCAAGTAAAAAATAAACCTCAAACTAAATACAGAAATAAGGAAACAGATTAAGGTTCATAAAATCTTGAATGTAGAAGAAATTAAAATTACAGGCTGATGTCTCACTAAGAAGACAGAACCCTAAACTTGATTTCAAATTTGATTCTTTATTAACTACCCACCTTGTTCCTACAACCTACGGGCAAAGGCCAGCCTAAGGCAGGCAGCCTTATTTTGGCTCACACTGGAGCACACAGTCCATTCATCAAGGGAAGGAAAGGAGGAGGGCAGGAGAATGAGGAGCTGCCACACCACATCCACAGCCAGGAAGACAACGGCTGCTGCTACTCAGCCCTTCTCCTTTTAGTCAGTCCTGGACCTGAGGACATGGGTTGGTGCTGCCCATATTTAAGATTTGCCTTCCCACCTCAATTAACTTAATCTAGAAAATTCCTCAAAGAAATAACCAGAAGTTTCTTTCTTCTAAACCTCATAGGCTGATGATTAGCATTAACTATAACAGGTTCAAACTGTGGAGAACATGTTTAACCAATAGCTTATGTTGAACTTTCTTTTAGAACATAAGGGAAGTTTAAAGTTTAGGAAAATTTAGGTGAGTGACTTGTATTAAAGATCAAAGAAGGAAAAGGTATAAATCACTGTAAGAAATATTTCAAAAACTTCTGATAAATCTCAGTATTTTGACAAAATTCTTAACACTATTAGAAATTACAGTCTTATACATATATCTGTTCTATATATGCTACAAGCTATTAATTCCCAGAGGCACGTATCTAATTAGTGGGAAAATACTATTTATTTAAAATAACCTCAGTTCTGTATCAATTTTATTTATGGGGTTTATAATTCTGATCTTACGTAAATGCCTAGGTAAAGAAGTAACGAGGGAAGACTTCTCAACCCCACCTCTCAGCTCTTCCACTATGCTGATCAACTTTAGCTGGTCACATGCCACCTGTATTGTGATCTAGCATGATCCCTCCTCAGCAGTCATCTGTGCTCTCAATTCCATCTTGACAACAGAATGACTTTCTGCTTCTTTTCTGCCTCCTCACCTTCATCTCCCCTGCTTGTTCTTTTCAAAATTTCTAGGCTTTCTAGTAGAGAATATACTTTTTGTTTTATTTGTCCACTTTCTAGACTTGAAGAAAATGCTGACTACTGTCAGGGCTTAAGGCATTTTGCCCCTCAAAAGCTGTTCCCTGACACTCAATGGCAATATAGAGTATTACAACTTGAGCAAGAGGAGGAGGAAAAAGCAGTATGCTGCCACGTGTAATCCACACCCTGACACAATGATCCCATGCAAAGGCACAGTCAGGTTGAACAAGAAGGGGCCATTTCTGTAGCAGTCTTCCATACTGTTTTTCACAGGCTCACTTCTGACTCTGTAGTCAGAGCTGGTCAGTGATCATTAAGTTACTCTTTCCTGCTACTGCAGTCTGGCATTTCTCTCTTTAACAAACACAGAATGAAGGCAAATCCCCTACAAATAGAGCAATCCACAATTTTTGCCATATTTCAATAGAACTCTCCTCCTCATTACAATTCATGGCTGTATGTGTTAAGATTCCCAATGAACACATAGGAGTTCACAGAGTAGAGATCTGTTATGAGGACAGTACTGCTAGCCACTGTGTTTGATAAGGTTCCTCACAACACTGAATCAAGTAGCTAAAAACCAAAAACATCTTATGCTGTGGATGATTGATTGATAAATAAAACACTGATTGGCCAGTAGTCAGGCAAGAAGTGTAGGCGGGACAAAGAGGGAGGAGAATTCTGGGTGTGGAAGGCTGAGGAGAAGCATGATGTAAGATACTGGGGTAAGCCACGAGCCACGTGGCAAAGTATAGATTTATAGAAATGGGTTAATTTAAGATATAAGAATAGATAGCAAGAAGCCTGCCACGGCCATACAGTTTATAAGTAATATAAGGGTCTGAGTGATTATTTTATAAGTGGGATGCGGGACTGCGGGGGCTTGGTGGGACCCAGAGAGAAACTCTCCAGCTACAATCTTACTAAATGAGAGTTCCATTGACAGTATTTCAGATAATCTGTAGTCAGGCAGAGGGAAGAGGAGATACAATCTGGAATCTCTAGTTCCCACCTTTTGTGTGGAGAAGCCTATGGATGCTCAAGAACGGCAATGTGGCTACAACTGCTCAGTCTTAATTTCTTCACAAAATTCATCCTTTTCCGTTAATTTTAAAATTCACACAGCAATTACACTTATTTATGGGGCATATAACACATGTACTTGCTGTGTATTTATCATTTTATTTACTGAAACACATGGTACTAAGAGACAGATGAAGCCTCACTGTTATGGCTAATATTTGGACTTCAACCTTAAGCTATTACGTTATTTCTTATATTTATTTCTCTGAAGTGTGCTCTTTAATAAGAGTTGACTTACCGGTACTTTACATCCTGCTCCTCATCTCCGCGGCTGGCAGTGTCTCTTTCCTCAGCCTTCCACTTCCCAGAATTCTCCTCCCTCTTTGTCCTGCCTATTGATAATCATTTCTACTGTATATAGTCTTGTATTAGGTTAGAACCTTCTTATTTAGACAAAAGAAGGAGATGTAGTAGGTAGCTGTTCCAGCTTTGACCTGGAAGTGCCATCCCATTGAGGCTTCGGTAACTGTCACGCCTACAAGGAAGAGCTGAGAGAGGACCCCTGAAGACCCGAGATCCGGATGGGCTGGCTCTCTTGGTTCCTGGATCCTGGATGCTGGAGGTAGACCGAGCAGAGTTCTCCACAGAACACCACTGGACTGCGCTACACCTTTCCCAGACCCTGTTACCTATCCCTTCACTTGTAAGTTACCCCACAAAATAAACCTCCCTTTTAACTATGTGGAGTTGCCTTAATATTTAAATCAATAATAGGCACTAATCTTAATTTTTCCCTATCAATTCAATTTCCCTACTGTAATAAATATATATATGCATATACGCTATGCTGGTAAAAATCTGCCATATTTTAGCATCAGAAATTAAGGAATGTTCCCTTCATAAATAGTTCTAGGGACAGACATGTCCCTAGTATTCTGTATGATATATGAAGGTATCATTATAACTATAAATTTTTATTTGAATTCCCAAATATCGTAGGTTTGACCAATGGGAGTGTTTTTGATCTGGCTCCTGGGTTATTTTAAATTCTCTTAAACGCTTCTTTTACCTTGCTGTCTGGTAATAAAAAGTATCTTGTTTCTTAAGAGGAAGATGGATAAAGAGATATGGAAAAAATCCATTGGTATTTTAAAAATGTACATGTAATATATGTATACATTAAAATTCTAGCCAATAATTTTCCTCATTATAAAATATATATTTGTGGCAGGCAGTGGTGGCACATACACGCCTTTAATCCCAGCACTCAGGAGGCAGAGGCAGGTGGATCTCTGTGAATTTGAGAACAGCATGGTCTACAGAGCGAGTTCCAGGACAGCCAGGGCTGTTACACAGAGAAACTCTATTTCGAAAAACCAAAAATCAAACCCGCCCCCCCCCAAAAATTCAACCAACCAAAAACCAAACCAAAAAACAAAAACAAAACAAAAACAAACACCAAAAAACCCTACTCTACATACATACATACACACACACACACACACACACACACACACACACACACACACACACACTTTGTATGTTAGTATTCTGGCTAGTAATACCTGTTTCCTCACACTAGCCCTTTTTCTCCTTGCCCTCTCTTTGTTTTGAGACAAGATCTTAAGTAACTCATGCTGCCTCCAATTCATTATATGGTTTTGAACTCATGATCATCCTGCCACCACCTGGTCAAGTGCTAGAATTATAAGTATGAATTATCATGCTTGGCTTATAATTAGTTGTGTTATAGGCAAACAATTCTTAATTTTTATTAACATTTTCTTAGTATTTAGCACACACTCATGCATGCACACCAGCCATACCAAGTGTGGAGTTCAGGGAACAGCTTCAGGAAGGCAGTTGTCAGACTTGGTGGCAAGCACTTTTACCTGTTGAATGTAACATCCCACCAGCCCAGTGCTCCAAAAATTTTATGAGTAAACTAATAGACACATGATAATGTAAGCCAACAAATTCTAACTCTTAGTAAAAGGACATGGTAAAATGACAGAATAAACTATGAGCTTTAAGCAGAAATCTGTATGGAGAAATGAACACAGATATGTACATATGTGTTAGACAGGTTGAGATGCATTTCACCGAGGGACCCTAGAGGAGCTAGGCACAATCAGCAGCCAGAGCTTGGTTTAGATCCTAAACATTTTCTGAAACAACAAAAAAATCCTACCAAACCCCAGTTACAGAAAAGGGTAACAATTCTAGGTTTAGAGCAGCTAATATGAGACTGCAGCATAAAATGGTTTTTTTAATTTCTGTTTACACATATATGCTATACATCTTCTATGGTACAATAAGAATTAAAGCACACTGACTGTAAGACACTACAATTCTAGCACCACTACTTCCCGTATAAAAAATGGGAAACATACCAAACTAAGAAACTCTCATTCAGCCTGAATGGTATTCTTATCATATCCTTTAATAAATACCTTTAAAGAAGAAATTTTCACATCCTACTGAGGATTCCAAATATCCAATGCTTAAAGTAAAAATAAAACAAAGTCCATGCCTCAGACAAAACTGAATGCAAGGAACACTGACTGAACATGAACTAACTACATAACAGCCCTTTGCAATACACTAAAAGCCCTTTATCTGTTATTGTTCTTTTAGAGTTCTACTTAGCTACCGTCACCAAAAGTGATTACAGAGTAAGAGCTTGAAAGTGACCACACTCACTTTTACAACAGTGAATTGTTACAGTTACTCTATTTTAGTAGTAGCTATCTTTAATCTCCTTTTGTTGTATCTACTTTGTAAATTAATCTTCATCAAAGGTATGTCTATACAGTAAAAGAAGAAGTATATAGACGGTTTGGTGCTGTGAGCTATTTTATGCATCTATTCAGGAACTTAGAACATACTCTCCTGAAGCCAAGGGCGGAATACTAGATGTGGGAGATACAAACTAAAATACTTTTCTTCTAGGAGCTTAAGTTACAGTAGGTTTAATGAAATTTGATTATGTATGATTCACTTGGAGGAAGAGAGAACAACTTAGACATCAATCTGAACAGCACCATGAAATGGCAAACTGGTTTAGCTTCAAGCATTTATAAAAATGCTTCATTAAGAGTCAAACTCAGCTGGGTGTGGTGCACGCCTTTAATCCCAGCACCGTGAAAGCAAGAAATAGCAGGATCTCTGCCAGCCTGGTCTACATAACAAACCTGAAGCCAGCCAGAGCTACATCGTGAGACCTCATCTCAAAACCACCACCAGAAATAAAACAAACAAGAAATCAGCCTCACTTTACAACACTTCTCATCAATCAGAAGACATGCCATCTACAGGAGACGCTGGTAGAACAAGAGTTCATTTAGTGAATGTTATTTTCTAGATCGTTCTTCTCAGAGTAAGGTAAAAAGGACTTGTGTTCTTTGAGTGTTTTTCCTTTAAAGTCATTTTGGAGGTGAAGAGATGGCTCAGTGGTTAAGCACTTCTGAGTTTTGTTCCCAGAACTATATGGTAGCTCACAACAACCTGTACCTACAGTTCTAGGGCATCCAATACCCTCTTCTTACTTCTGTGGACGCTGCACACATGTGGTTCACTTATACACATGCAGAAAAAAATAATCATATACATAAATATAAATAAATCTTTTAAAAAGCCAGATTTTCTAAAGTTATAGCAGGCCTCTTATGAAAAAATAAAAAAAAATTCTTTAAACACAAGCCTAAATGAAAGATCATCTTAAATTATTAAAGGGCCCAAGTATTAGATCCAAACCATTCTTACTTGGGTCTATTTTGTATGTGCCTTTCCAGGTCTTTCCCTCAAACCATTCCAAGTTTACTGACTACATCAATGACAAAGGAGAAAACACTGCAAAAAAAGATGGTCTTTTAAGGACATCCTCACACACAGACACACAAACATGTACACACACACACAGCAGGAACACACACACACAGACCCCAAAAGCCTCTATTTTAATTTTCTGGTGGAACAGGTAAAGGAAATTACCAAATTTGGCACATGTTACCTCTATTACCATGTTGTACATTATTTCAAGGATCAAGGAGTTTTAGAGATAAGAATGCATAAAGCTGGTACATGGTACTACTTGATGCTACTTAAACATTGCCATAGGTCATGGAAAGGGAACTGCCTTGGATAGTTAAAGCCTACCACATTTAGGGATGAAACTGAAGCATAGCAAAAAAACAATTCAGCGTCTTACCACAATCATTTCTGAAGGTTCTAATACAAGACAATCACATCCTCTTTTTCCTCCAAACTGCTTACCAAAACTACAAAAACAGAAAAACAATTTCTTTAGCATAAGTTATAATGTATTTCAAAATGGGAAAAAAGTAAACAAAAACTCTGAGACATTAACCAAGAAATTCTAATCTTCTTGAGATTTTCTAACAAAACAAAAATAAGACACACATGAGAGTTCCTGTTAATTGACTCAAATATAACAAATCTCAACATAATTATGTATAAAAATTTTTCTAAAATTCCTTTCTTTACTTTGTCCTCATAATTGTTTATGAAAGATATTTGCCTAATCTCAAATTCTAAAAACTTAACCAAAACTAAATTAAAATAAAACCACTTAAGATGTGATATTATAATTATATATTTTATATAAGTTTTATAACTTTATATTAGACAACAGTCATGGAAACAAAAAAATTTTAGCAAATAAGGAAATGCAGATAGACAAAATTATTATTTTTTAAAAAAGTGTTGCTAGCCACCAGCTATTTCTAAAAAAAAAAAACAAAAAAACAAAAAACAAAACAAAACAACAAAACCTTTAGCAAGACTATACTAAGAGAAGTACTCCATATGCTTCATCTGAGAAAGATTTCTAATCAAATCAAAACTAGAAATAAAAACTAAGCTTTAAAAAAAAACTAGGAAACAACAAAAGGAACATGAGACACAAAGGTTAATTGTACAGAGTACACTTAAACTTGAGAACAATCTAAAACACTCATACCACGATCAACTGTAAAAATATGTAGGCAATGGGGCTGGAGAGACTGCTCACTGGCTAAAAGCACATTTTGCTCCTGTAGAGAAGCTAGGTTTGGTTCCCAGCACCCACATGGTGGGTCACAACCTTCTGTAACTCTGGTACTAGGGGATTTGATACCCTCTTGTGGCCTCCACTGGTACCAAGCACACACATGTATATACATGTAGACAAAATGCTCATACACATGAAATGAAAAATATATATCTAAAGTAAAATACTGCTTCTACAGTAAGTAACTAAATGGGGAGGGGAAAGATACTAATAATTAAAAAAAAAGAAAGTTACTCAAAATAAATACAGTCATTTATAAGGAAAATTATACAATTTTATCCATGAACTGGAACCAGGGCTTAAATGTACAGTAACAAGAAGCAAATACTTTTAAGAGAAGGTTCGAATTTGTAATTAAACAATTTTACAACATATAAGATTTGTTACAAATAATTTACAACAAAATCTAAGGAAAACTCAGTGAAAGCAGCAGGGTCTGGTGGCACATGACCACATGATTAAAGTACCAAGCACTCAGAGGGCAGAGGCAGGTGGATCTCTGTGAGTTTAAGGCCAGTCAGTGCTATACAGTCAGACCCTGCTCCTTCCCCTGCAAAAATCCAATGAAATTACTTTTGAACATTAAAAAAAAAATCACTTTATTTCTAAGGAGAAGAATTCTATATTTTCCAAATGGAGCCTTACATTACCTAATACATAATGCTGAAGTCTAAAGAAATTTCATGCAGCACAGAATAATAGGAACTGTATATACTCTCTTAAATGAATATACAAAAACAAAAGAAAAAGCATAAAAAATGTGTAACAAGTTCTGGACACTAGAAGGTAGGCAGGAGAGGGGTGGCATCTCCGAGAGAAAGCAACAGCAAAGCTGACCCTAGGAAATGCTTAGCTTACCATCCTTCCTACAGGCAATCTCAACATTACACGAGAAGCAGCTACTGAACTGAAAGACAGCAGTTGAATTTTTAAGGGGGAAAATGCTTCAAAGTTTTCAAATTGGCCAAGTTAGAGCACCAGAGAAGACAGATGGAAGGAGGGAGGGAGGGGAGGGAGGGCAGGGAGGGAGGGGAAGGAGGGAGGGAGGGAGGGGAAGGAGAGAGGGAGGGACAGAAGGAAGACATATACAGTTTATGCACTTTGGAGATCTCTGGTAAGGTCCTTGAGTCTGGAAGTGAGTACTATACTGTGACTCACAGCATATACAGTGGCTATGTGAGAAAAAAGAGCCACCCGAAAAAGCACATAATACACGGACATTTAGCATCATCCTTAGAAATGCATTTTTTAAATAATGACATTACAGTCCTGAAGAAGTGCTGGATTTGATCCCACAAATTTAAAAGCCTCAAAATAATCAAATCTGTTTTAGACGGTAGAATATATGGTAGAGCAATTCCTATTACTAACCGAAGCAATATAATCAAAAAATGGAATCCAATTACATAAAATGTGCAACGTCTGACATTAAATTAATAAAACAATAGCCATTCTCTCCAAGATGTACAGGTTCAATGCAATTACAGTAAAAGAAAATCCCAGAAAGTTGATTTCAAAGGCCGGCATAACAATCCAAAGATTTACACAGAAATGTCAAGAACCTATTTACTATAACTGAAATAAAGGTGGAAAGAAAATCTTGAGTGTCTACATTACCAACCACACGACACAATGGTATTTCAGATGATTAAGCGCTGGACCAACTCAAGGAAACAGGCCAAGAAGAGAGAGGCCCACACTATACATGCTCCAATTGTTTTTGTACAAAAGTAAAGTATATTCAGTGGGGTAGGGAAACATATCTTATTTTTCAAAAGTAAATAGTGCTAAATAACTAGCTAATTAATACAGAACAGCCAGCAACATAGCTCAGCAAGTAAAGATGCTTGTTGCCATGCCTGGCAACCTGAGTTTTAGTCCCAGGACCCACAGAGTGGAAAGGAGAGAAACAACTTCTCCAAGCTGTCCTCGAATCTCCATGTGTGCTGTGGAAATGGTCAGAGAAAAGCAAAAAGAATAGTCCTTAAGGTAAATTTTTTTGTACATGATTTATATTAGGGTTAGGAAAATGCTACCTGCATGTATACAATTTTCACTTTGTTTTGGATTCTATCAATAGTCTTCTGTGCTTAAATTATCATGCAGTTTTGCATGTCATTTTACCATAGTATGTTTTATTAATTGATTTTTGGATGTATAACTAACCCTGTATTTAGAAAGTTCTTATCCTGGTAATGCAATATTTTAAATGCATTCCTAAGTTCAGTTTACTATTATTTTGTTAGCAATTTCTGCATGTATTGATTCCACTGTCCATGTGTGCATTACTATGTCAATCCAACTGGCCTGGAATTTGCTGTATAGATCAGGCTGTCCTCAAATTCACAGATATAACTGTCTCTGCCTCCCTACTGCTGGGATTAAAGGTGTGTGCCACAATGTGGAATTTTTCTTACTTGGGATGCTTTCCTCTAGCATTGGTGGTGGCTACAATGCCTCACAGCAATAAACATTCTTATATTTTCCAAGAATTTATATAGGATATAATTCATCTTTGTGTTTAAAAGTATTCAGCAGTAAAGCCTGCAAGCCTCAGCCTCTCTTTGTTCAGTTGTTTGAGACCATCTTGAGAATTTTAAAGTCCTTGCAAGATTTACCCAATTTATTGATGTAAAGTTCCTAAAATTCCCTTTGAATTACTATCATCTTGTTCACGCTCAATTTTAGTAATGTTATTTCCTTTTTCATGGTCAAACTTCAGGTTTATAAATTGTTAACATTCCAAAGAATTAACTTTTAATTTAATTGATTTCTATTATTACATCCTATCTTTTCAATTCACTAATCTCCACTTGAACCTTCCTTTGATTTTCAATTTTCTTTTACACAGCTTTTGTTTGAGGACGTCCATCATTCCTGGAGGTAGTCCAATACCAGATAAATGCATACTGGAGTTATGTATGGAACGGTAAAGCAGGTCCTATCCACCTAACTGCTTCCAAGCTCCATTTGATATGTTGTCCTCAAATTCTTGACACATTACATATTAGGCTGATAACAATAGATAACTTACTTGATCAAGAAGATGAGAAGAAATTTTCTTAAGAATTTAAGTTGGATGAAAATTGGAAACTTAAAGATGACCTGAGACTGTTTCTCAACTACTCTTTACAATTAGGCATGGCAGTGCAAACCTGTAATCCTGGCCCTCGAGAGTCAGAAGCAAGAGAATTCAAAGTTCAGGTCACCGGGGATACAGTTAAGTTCCATGCTAGCTTGGCTGCCTTGCTAGACTCTGTCTTAAAACAAACAAATAAATAAAACAATGCTTCCTAATGGAGTCCAGGCCACAGAACAACATGCTCCCTGCCCACAATGCTTCTCTCCTTCATTTGATAATCATGCTTATTGTAGAGTCCAATTCCATATCAAAGCTTTCTTTCAATGGCAAACTGGATCCTTGGGGGAGGAAAAAGTTACATTTCAAAGTCAGTCTCAATCCTTTCCCCTAAAGGCCAGTGTGCATTAATCTCATCGCCAAGCCCAAACAACACAAATTAGAAGCATTTCAGGAAGGGTTTTGTCTTGGCTGCCCCTCCCCCCATAAAGAACACAAATTAGGGTTATGTGGGAAGATGAACCTCAACTGAGAAAATGCCCCCACCACATTGCTTTAGGCAAGTCTATGGGGGGTATTTTCTTGACTAATAAGCAATGAGTGTCCAGCCAGCCTACTGTGTGCAGTGCCACCCTGGGCAGGTGGTCCTGGTGTGTAATGGAAAGCAAGCTATAAGTCAGGAGAAGCAAACCAGTAAGCAGCATTCCTCCACGGTCTCTGCTTTCAGTTTCTGCTCTGACTTCCATGATGGACTATGATATGCAATTTAAGTTGGAAAGAACCCTTTTCTCCCCAAGTTGCTTTTGGTCATTGTGTTTTATCACAGCAACAGAAACTCAAGACAGGTTTAGTCTGGTATATAGTTCAGGGGCTATATTCCATCCTTGCTGGAAAAATATGGCAGCAGGAAGGTGAAGCATGGTCACACTGGGTTCAAAGTCAAGAAGCAGAGCAATGAATACTTATGTTCAGCTGGCTTTCTCTTTTGTATTTACTATTATCACCCAGCCCATAGACTAGCATCACTCATGGTGTGTGTGGGGGTTCTTCTCATGTAGATTAACTTAATATAAGTAATATCTCAGACATGTCCAGAGGTTTGTTTCCATGATGATTCTAAATCCCACATCAAGTTGACAATAAAGTTTAACCCTCATATCTGATGTCTTACATAGATAGGCTACTCAACTGATGCTTATCTGTTGAATAAACAAAGGAATGTTTGATTCAACAAATAAATTGAATTCACTAAATTTTATTTTAAAAGCAAATCCAGTGAAGTCTTGCTTTCTTGATCCGCTTTTAGATTTTACTATGAAAATAAAGATAAATTCAACTACAGAAGTAAGTAAAATTTATTTAGAAATAAATAAACAATTTTCAGACATGGGGCCAGGGAGAGAGGAATGGAGCAATGTGCGTATCGCACAAGCATGAGGGCCTAATTATCAATTCCCAAAAGCCACAAAAGCCAGCAGTGAACGAGCAGTGTTACACATCTGCGACCACAATGCTGCAGGAGGTGACACGGATCTCTGGAGCTCACTGACCAGCCAGCTCAGCCAGTTGGTGAACACCAGGTTTTGAGAGACGCTGTCTCAAAATATAAGGGGGAGAGCAAATGACAAAGACATCTGACATCAATGCTCTGGCTGTTAGGACACACCTATGTAAATGTGTATAAACACCACACACACAAAAACAAAATGAAGCTGGGCGGTGGTGGTGCACGCCTTGAGGCAGAGCGAGGCAGATCTCTGTGAGTTTGAGGCCAGCCTGGGCTACAGAGTGAGTTCCAGGAAAGGCGCAAAGCTACACAGAGAAACCCCGTCTTGAAAAACAAAACGAAACAAAACAAAACAAAAAACCAAAATGAATAAAATAAATACATTTCAACAACTAAAGTAAAGGGGTCAACTTAAATATTAAAACATTCTTAACAGGATAGTATGATTTCTCAAAAAAAAAAAAAAAAAGGTTCCTGCATTTTTACAGTGATTTATGCATTTTTCTCCTTTGATCTCTGTGGTGGTTTGAAAGAAAATGACCTCCAAAGGGAGTGGCACTAACAAGAGTTGTGGCCTTGTTAGAATGGGTGTGGTTTTGTTGGAGAAGTTTGTCACTGTGGAGTTGGGTTTTGACCCTCCAGCCACACCCAGTGAGACAGACCACTTCCTGCTGCCTATGGGTCAAGATGTAGGAATCCCAGCTCCTTCTCCAGCACCATGTCTGCCTGTATGCTGCCATGTTCCACCATGACGATAATGGACTGAATCTCTGAAGTGTAAGCTATCCAATTAAATGTTTTCCTTTATAAGAGTTGCCATGGTCATGGTGTCTGTTCATAGCAATAGAAACCCTAAACAGAACAGTCTCTTAATCATTTAAATCAATTAATTTTTCTATATCAAGCTGTCCATACATTCTGAAAGAAATTCACCTTAAGCTATTCATTAAACCTGTTTTCTATATTCTGGGCTCAATTTAATAATCAAGTTTGGGAATGCTGTTTTCTTAGTGAGATATTAACTTGTTATTTAAATTCCTCCAAAAAAAAAAAAAAAAGATTTAACAGCCTTAACACTTGGAATCTGTTTCCTGTCATTCTGCATTTGATGCAATTTTTTTTTTTACTGAAAAACTCTCCCATTACATTCACTGTTATTAAGCTGAGACTGACCTTTAATATCAAGCCTTCATATTTACTTTTTTCACTCCTTCTGCTTTTGTTCTTTTATAGTATATTATATTTTAACCTCTCCTACCATCCTACCCCCTTGAAATGACATATAGGCCTTTCTTCAGTGCTACTTTCTATTTTTTTTTTATTAACTTTATTTATTTATTTTTTGAAATTACATTCATGATATTCATTAATTACACTCATGATATTAATCACACTTGTGGTATTCATATATAACATTCACAGTATTCATTCAATTATATATATAATATATATATATTTTAATTTTAAATGTTGAATGTCATTTATTTAAGGGGGAGGAGGTCTTAAATACAGGCTTACAGCACAATGGGAGGACCCTGGAGGGCAGAAGTTCGCTACTGATGTTTTACAATCTTGCTTCTAATCTGTTAACGCCCATTATTCAGGGTACCAGGCAAGGAACTTCCCTTAAGCATTCATGAGGGTGGAACCTGGCAGGGAATTAGCATAGGGAGAATATCAAGGTCAAGGTCCGCAAGCAAGGCAACAGTTACCCAAAACGGGGGCCAGGATCCTACAGGTCCCCCTTTTGTTAAAAAATGAGCTTCTGACTTGGGTTGCGTGGGACGTCAGCAGGTCACCTTACCCGTCATGGAGACGCCTGTCCAGGCCACACAGGTGCTCTGTCTTAGGTTGGTGATGGCCCCCCAGGCGTTACCCGTCTCTGAATACTCATTGTCATACAGGCTCAATCGTGTGTGAGCTGCAGAGTTAACTGCTGCCAAAGATCTCAAAGTGGCACTGGGCTTGCAATCTGTGTTTGATACAGAAAAGACCAACAGAGGTCCTATCTCACCCTTAGCCAGTAGGCTAAAGGCAACTGAGCCATTCCCTTCCTTAACAAGCCATACTGTACGTTGGTGTCCTTGTAAGAGAGTATCCCAAAAGCAACTGGTACTTGAGTTTATAAATTTATAATTTTCAAAGCCAATCGAGATGTATATAGCTACTGAATTAAATTTATCATGCCCCATAGAATGAGAGATTAACTAACTGTGGTAGCTACTTATGTTGCCAGGGTCTCCATTGTGCTAGCTGTAGTAAGCAATTATGAAATGGTAATCCCAGAAAGAGTAGCAGTGGTGGGGGCCATTGCTATAACAGCAACAGCGGCAATAGCAATGACAAATTCTCTTCTGGATTGTGTGGACATCCACTGGCATGGATACAACTCCAGTAACACGTACTGCCAAGGCCCATTTTTCTTGATCCTAGCACGACTTTAGCTGGCAGCTCTTCTGGAGAATCCATTCTTATGGTTACAGTTCCTAGGCTTACATTAATGCTTGCCAAAGCTGGAGATGTTGGGTTCTCAATCTCCATTGACATCAGAAGGATAGATTTTTTTTTCAAGAAGACCCATTAAGTCTCTGTCATGTTAGGCTTCAGCAGCAGCCATAGGGCGCATTCAGTGCTCAGGAATCCAAAGAAGAACCTCAGTGTCCTGAGGAAAGACATAAACAGAACCCCAGGGCCACGCCAACACTAGGTCGGGTCTCCTCCACGTGTTAGTAGAAAGATCCTTCCATCGCTCCAGAGGGTGATTTGCCACAGGAGCTCTCCAGTGCTTGTCTGCATCGGGTATTCCAGCAGAATCCACCGATAAATTCCAGTAGAATCCACCGATAAAAAATTTAAAATAGTCTGATTCTTCTATATTTTATATCTAGAATCCACTTATGAGTGAGTACATGCCATGATTGACTTTCTGGGATTGGGTTACCTCACTCAGGATGATATTTTCTAGTTCCATCCATTTGCCTGCAAATTTCATGCTTTCATTGTTTTTCTCTGCTGAGTAGTACTCCATTGTGTATATGTACCACATTTTCTTAATCCATTCCTCAGTTGACGGGCATCTAGGTTGTTTCCAGGTTCTGGCTATTACAAATAGTGCTGCTATGAACATAGCTGAGCATGTATCTTTGTGGTATGAATCAGCATTCTTTGGGTATATGCCCAAGAGTGGTATTGCTGGGTCTTGAGGTAGCTCAATTCCTAGTTTTCTGAGAAACCGCCATACTGCTTTCCACAGTGGTTGTACAAGCTCGCATTCCCACCAACAGTGGAGGAGTGTTCCCTTTGCTCCACATCCTCTCCAACATTGACTGTCATTGGTGTTTTTGATCATAGCCATTCTGACAGGTGTAAGGTGGTATCTCAGAGTCGTTTTGATTTGCATTTCTCTGATGACTAAGGATGTTGAGCATTTCTTTAAATGTCTTTCAGCCATTTGTAATTCTTGTTTTGTGAATTCTCTGTTTAGCTCTTTAGCCCATTTTTTAATTGGATTGTTTAGTATTTTGTTGTCTAGTTTCTTGAGTTCTTTATATACTGTGGAGATCAATCCTCTGTCAGATGTGGGATTGGTGAAGATCTTTTCCCATTCTGTTGGCTGTCTTTTTGTCTTATTGACTGTGTCTTTCGCCTTGCAAAAGCTTCTCAATTTTGAGAGGTCCCATTTATTAATTGTTGTGCTCAGTGTCTGTGCTGTTGGTGTTTTATTTAGGAAGTGGTCTCCTGTGCCAATGCGTTCAAGAGTACTTCCTACTTTCTTTTCTATTAAGTTTAGCGTAGCTGGATTTATGTTGAGGTCTTTGATCCACTTGGACTTGAGTTTTGTGCATGGTGACAGATATGGATCTATTTGTAATCTTTTACATATTGACATCCAGTTATGCCAGCACCATTTGTTGAAGATACTTTCTTTTTTCCATTGTATAGTTTTGGCTTCTTTGTCAAAAACCAGGTGTTCATATGTGCATGGATTAATGTCAGGGTCTTCAATTCGATTCCATTGGTCCGTATGTCGGTTTTTATACCAGTACCAAGCTGTTTTTATTACTATAGCTCTATAGTAGAGTTTGAGGTCAGGGATGGTGATGCCTCCAAGGCTTGCTTTATTGTATAGGATTCTTTTAGCTATCCTGGGTCTTTTGTTTTTCCATATGAAGTTGAGTATTTTTCTTTCCAAGTCTGTGAAGAACTGTGTTGGGATTTTGATGGGGATTGCATTGAATCTGTAGATTGCTTTTGGTAAGATTGCCATTTTTACTATGTTAATCCTACCTATCCATGAGCATGGGAGATCCTTCCATTTTCTGATATCTTCTTCAATTTCTTTCTTTAAAGATTTAAAGTTCTTATCAAAAAGGTCCTTCACTTGTTTAGTTAGTGTTATCCCAAGGTATTTTATATTATTTGTGGCTATTGTAAAGGGTGATGTTTCTCTGACTTCTTTCTCAGCCCTTTTATCATTTGTGTATAGGAGGGCTACTGATTTTTTTGAGTTGATCTTGTATCCTGCCACTTTACTGAAGGAGTTTATCAGCTGTAGGAGTTCCCTGGTAGAGTTTTTGGGGTCACTTATGTATACTATCATATCATCTGCAAATAGTGAAAGTTTGACTTCTTCTTTCCCAATGTGTATCCCTTTGATCTCCTTCTGTTGTCTTATTGCTGTAGCTAAGACTTCTAGTACTATATTGAATAAATATGGGGAGAGTGGACAGCCTTGTCTTGTTCCTGATTTTAGTGG